>WOXC01007425.1:1027500-1127745 GCA_011680675.1 Gymnobelideus leadbeateri
CAAAGTGTGAGTTAGCTTGATCATGAAGACAGAGCAGGTAGAAGGGTGTGGCGTGAGGGAGCAGGAGCAGGAGAAGGCCAGGAGCAAAGTAATTCCTAATTTCAAGAGTCATATTATTTTCTCCTAATACTATAGCTTAGTTTAAAAAAAAGTCTAGCGGTAGTACCAGCAGTTTAGTAAATGATAACCATTCTTATAAGTCAGGTACCAGCCAACACCATAGCAGGATATCAGCAGACAGTACTTTGCCAGAGGTTCTTTGCTAGTACTATCAATCCTGATGTTGATATACTTTATAATCAAGTGCTAGCTACTATCCTGGAAGAAAGTACATTATTTTTCAGAAGAGTGACACAGACAGGCACAATGTTAAGGATTTTGAGTTAGACCTTTAGTGATAAAAGAGTCACAGATTCTGCTTCTCCCATGACAAATAAAGGGACAGTTCTTCAGTCTCTCTTCACCTCCGATAACCATTATACAGAACTATGCATCACTAAAAAGAAAATCCTAATCACTTAGAAAATCCTAATTGATGAAGAGAAAAAAAAGAATAGAATTAATTTCAGATTGCTTTATGTTATGTTCAAACACATTTTCAGAATTACACATAGAGGTATACTAATTGTATTTTGTCGTTATTGTTTGTTCTCAAAGAGGACATCACCTCAGGGAAGTGATGGCATGACATGCAAGTGATTGGATTTAAGTGAGGGAAGGCTGTGCAAAGTCACTGGCCTCACTTTTTCCTCTGGAGCCACCTGGGTCCAGTGGCAAGATGAAGATCAGGATGACCCAGAATGCAGTGGGAGACCTTGGCCTTTTTAAACTAAGTTCTTTAGCAGGTCTCAGTATGACTGAGGCAACACCCATTCAATAATTAAGGCTAGGTAAGAAAGGAGGCAGAGAATGGCCTCTTTACCTAGTTGAAAAACAAAATAAAGTGTAATTGTGAAGCAGTAGTAATCACCCATAGTAGATCTCTGGAGTTCTCTTAAAGTACAATTTTTTTTTATCTCTGCCTCTTTGAAAGTTATTCTTTGTGCTCATCACAAATTTCAATTATTTCACCTTTCTTTACTTCCTTAATCTATCATATCACTGCTCTGACCTTATTTCTTCCCTTTGGATTCTTGATCCTACGGTCAACCAGTTCAGCCTATACTCAACCTTCTATTGTTGAATTCTTTGCACTATATTTTCTTATCAACACACAGTCCTTTCCAAACCCCATTCTTACAGTGTTCGATGCAGTTAAAAAGAAGTTATAAACATGCTGTTTCTTTCTACTATAATTTTGTTATCTGATCTTAACCAGTACCTTACTACTGATATTGTTGTTCATTTCTCATCCTTTATACTGGGTTTTTATGACATGGCTCTCTTATGGTTTCTCTCCTATCTGTCTGATTGCTTCTTCTCAGTCTGCTTTCCCAAATTATCATGCATATCTTCTCCCCATTGTATAGTCACCCTCTTCCCCCAGATTCTCTTATGGCCCCTATTCTCTTTTCTTTATACCTTATTTTTCTTATCAGATCCCATGGGTTCAACTATCAGCTCTATGCAGAAGACTCTCAAATGTATATCCTCCTTACCAGCTACACTCCAGACATCTGTACCTCCATGACCCAGAGGTATTACAAATTCAGCATGTCTAAAATTGAGCTCATTAGCCATCTCCTAAACCCAACTCTATTCCTAAAGTCTGCATTTCAATTTAAGATCATAACACAGGTTCACAAACTCAGAGTCATTCCTGAGTCTTTACTCTTTCTCACCTCTTGTATTTAGTCTGGAAAGAAATCCAGCCAATTCCTACATGCTCATGTTCTCTCTCTCTCTCTCTCTCTCTCTCTCTCTCTCTCTCTCTCTCTCTCTCTCTCTCTCTTAGAGATGTAGAGATCAGAAGCTACAAAGCCAATGTGGAGGCTATTCAAATGATCTAGGTGACATGCAGTGAGGGCCTGAACCAGAGCCATCACTGTGTGAGTAGAGACAAGGGAGTGCATATGAGAAAATTTATAGAGGTGCAACTAACAAAAATTTGGTCAGGATTTGATTATAAGCAATGATGGAGAGGAGAGAGATGTCTATGAGGTTGTAGGACTGAGTAACTTTGGCTGAAAGGGAGGATGATGATACTTTTAAATGAAATGATGAATTTTTGAGGAAGGATGGATTTGGGCAGGAAATTTGAGTTATAGTTAGGACATGTTTATTTTTTAATATGGACCATCCAGAAATGATGTTTAAGCTAACCCACACTTTGAGACAAATTCTAGTCTCAGGCTTCTGATATAGAGCTAAATTTCAGAAGAAAAATTCAGAATGGATATTTAGGTTTGGTAGTCATCTCCATAGAGATTATAATTCAAACCATGTGAGTTATTGAGGTCACTCTAAGTAGAAAAATCGTAAAGAAGGCCTAGGATTTAGAGGTCACTCATATTTAGTGGATGGTGAATCAGCAAAGGAGAATGGATTTGATACATAAGTTTACTTAGGCTGGGTGACTTGAAGTCATCAAGGGCAAGTTGGTGCTCTTTTGCTTATCTTTACTTATTCTGACTTATTTTGGTTATCAGCTCTGTGGTAGTCATTTTTTGTTCTGTTATTTCTAGTACAAAGGTCATTCTACTTGATATAGCAAAAATCTTTTTTTTTCCTTTCTTTTCTTTCCTTCCTTTGTTTCTTTTTATAACCTTAGACTAGGTCTGATACTTTTGGTTCATAATTAGAACAAAATAATACACTCATAGAAAGCATCTACCAGTCAACACAAGGAGAGTTACTTAGTTATATTACAGAATGGAGACTCAGCAATTATAAATCACTTATTTTAAGTAGGCAATACAAGGAGTGCTAAATAGTTAAGAAGGGAACTCTAAGAAGAGTGCCATAGAAGCCAAGAAAGTGGCATGTTATATTACAAGGTTTTGATATAAAATGTCCTGGCAGCATGAACACAAAGCAATGACCTTGTATGGCAAGGCTCCAGAGTATTCTTCTTCCTGTTTTCAGTCTATTAAAATAAAGTCTTGAAAACTCTGCAAAACTTGCTCACTTACCCAACAAGCAGGCAAAAATGTCAATCCCATATTAACATTCAAAATGTCATATTTATGCTAATACGTCCCTATTCTCATTTTATTTCCATGATCATTCAAATATTGCTGACAGTGTTTCAGTAATCTCACCTGCCCCTTCTTTCTGTATCCTGAGGATATCTAAAACAGGAGACCTGAATTCATCAAGGGTAGCTAGCTGCATTTTTCTTAACTATCCTTATACTTAGGTTGAGAGTCAGCCTGGCGTTAGTCATTTTTGTGTTGTATTTGTGCTAGAGTCCAAAGGTCATTCTCCGTGACAGAGAAGAAACTTTTTTTAAACCAACTTGGTGCTTTGTTCTGGGCCTGATATTTAGGCCATTCTGGTGCTTGTTTCAGAATTGGAACAAAATAATACATTCACTGAGTAGCTAACAGATAGTTGACAGATAGAGGTTTGCTTAGTTTTATAATAGAATGGATACTCAACAAGGAGTCACTACTTAGTTGAGGTAGACAAAGTCTATCTTATCTCTATAAAGAAACTTGGTGGTCAGCAGGATAAGATGGGCTTATTCATGTCCTGTCTGCCAAGCCCATCTGCCAAGTTTGAAAGGCCATGAGTCCATGTTGTAATCCATAATGCCTGCAATCAGGAAGCCCCAATCAATGCCTAAGTCTTCGTTCCCTGAGTCAATCAAATCCTGAGGGAAGTTTCAATAGTTTTTAAGGAAAAGCTAGAGTTGGGGCAGTAAGGTGGCACAGTGAATAAACACTGGTCCTGGAGTCAGGAGGACCTGAGTTCAAATCCAGTCTCAGACACTTAACTGTGACCATGGGCAAGTCACTTAACCCCAATTTCCCTGCCCTCCCCCCTCCAAAAAAAAAAAAACAAATAAAAATAAACCAAAACAAAAAATGGAAAAACTAGAGTAACTTGCATGAAGTGATTGGGTCAATATTAGGAAAAAGTTAGCCCAGCTCCAGTGGCATGAAACTCTAATAGAAAACCACCTGGTTTCTTGATACAAAAGATAAAAAAGCTTAGATAATAATTTATCACAAAATGACATTTTAGTGATGATATAGGAGCAGGATCACTTCCTGCAAGCTAATACACTGATGCCAAGGTATTACACAGATTTCTGTAGGCTTGAGTAGGCTGCTTTGCTCTTTCTCCTTGCCCTTATTCTTCTCAAACATTTCCCATTAGTCGACAAAACCCAATACACAAATTATCTTTGTGGTAGTCCAACCCCGATCTTTTGTTTTTATATAAGAAGAGAAAAAAAGGATTAGGCTAACCACCATCATATCAAGGATGTTTTCTTAAACCTGAATAAATTCAGAGTGATCATTTATTTTCTGCTTGTAAGCAAACACACATGGATCCTTTGTAAATTCATGATATGTATCCAATGTGCAAAAATGTGATTTGCTACCCTGCTCCTTGTGTTCCCCATCTTAACATCTACTGGATGATCTTAGGGTCTCTCTTCTCTAGTGCAACAAGGAAGTTCTTCTTTAAAAAGTCAAATGTGGGGGTGGCTAGGTGGCACAGTGGTAGAGTGCCGGCCCTGGAGTCAGAAGGACCTGAGTTCGGATCCAGCCTCAGACATTTAACACACACAAACAAAAACCTAGCCGTGTGACCTTGGGCAAGTTACTTAATCCCAATTGCCCTCCAAAAAGCAAAAAAAAAAAAAGTCAAATGTGTAAAACATTGAGCTTATATTAAAAGTTAGATTTTCTTATTGTTTCATTTGCTTAGCTTGTTCAGTGTGTTCATCAGAGCAACTGTTGCTACAGGTGACAGCTCAGGTTTTAAAATATGAAATGGTCCCTTCTAGGCACAGTTGTTTTCACTCCCATTAGTTTCTTGGCCTCAGTTTTAGGCCCTTGACCTTTTTTATTTCCCTGGCTGACTATGGCCCCAGCTCTCCTACTTCAAATCTTTCATCATGAATGCCCATATACCTCTCTCCCTGTCAAGTTCTGTTCAGTATGGGATTTAAACCACTATGCCTTGCTTCTTCCTGCCTCTATTGTCCATTCCATAGGCACTACAAGACTATACATGGCCATCAATCCCCCACCTCTGCCAAAGATGTTATTAGGACCTATGTCCAGTTTATAAAAGAATATTTTAACCAATTCTTTCTCTATTCTAATTTGACATTTAATTCTGCATTATAGTTGACAATGACTGTTATTAAATAACTTTTCTGTATTGTAAAGACTATAGAAAATAAAATATTAAATTCTCTCCCTGGTTTTCATTGAATTGGAACATCTTTAGAGCTCAACTAGACCACCCTCTACCCCAAAATGAACTACTTCTAAATATCTGTAACAGAAAATGCCTCTACCTTGACAATTCTCGTGATGGAAAACCTGTTATCTCCAAGTCACCCCATTCCATTTTTAACAGCTTTAATTCTTAGATTAGTTAGCTGAAAAGAATAAAACAAGTGAGTGCCAAAGCAGAAATGAAGAGAATTTAAGTAGGAAGTCATAGCATTATCTTAGAATTCATAATAAAGGAAGGGAAAGGATACTATTCACCCTGAGATTTCGAATAATAGGATTTAAAGAGTTTTGAGGCTTCAGAACTGGTTAAACAACCATATCCAAAGAGAAGGTACTAAATGGCCTGATGTCAACTTTAACAGAGATCACTCACTAATAAAGTGCCATCTGGACTGCTCTTTGGCTCTGCTCTATTCAACATTTTAATAAATAATTTCTATGAATTTATAGATGGAATGCTTATCAAATTACCTAGTAGTGTAGAACTCTAAATCTGATGGAGTAGCTAACATGTTAGATAACAGAAGGATATGGCCAGACTAGACTCTAGCCACCTGATCTATGGACTGAATTGTATAAGATTAAATTCAATAGAGATAAATATAAAGAATTCAAAATCGCAAGTACAAGTTGGGGGAGATATGGATAGAGAGTAACAGATTGTAAGGAAAAGGCCTAGAAATTTTAGTGGACTGCAAGCTTAATGTGACTCAACAGTTGATATAGCAGTAAAAATAGCAAAAATGATCTTTGGTTACTCTGAAAGGAATTTTATCTAGGACATGAGAGATAATCATCCCATTGCATTTTCCTCTGTTCAGGTCTCATCTGGAATATTCTGTTCAGTTCTGAGCAACACATTTCAAGGATACCGACAAGCTGGAGACCCTTGAGAGGAGAGTGGTCAGGATGTTGTGAACTTTGGGATCATGTTATCTAAGGAATAAGTGAAGGGATCAGTCTAGATTAATAGCTTGTAGAAAATAGGACAATGGGACTGTGATATCTGTTTTAAGTATTTAAAGAATCATCATATAGAAGACAGATCAGACTTGCCTTGCTTGACTCTAGAGAGCAGAGCTACAAATGGGGGGTGAAGAGAAGCAAATTTTAGCTGATTGTAAAGAAAATCTTCCTAAAAAGTATGGCTATCTAACTAGAATGGGTTGTTTTTTTGAGATAATGGGCTCCCCTTAACTAGACATTTTCAAATACATGCTATTGTTGGGTATGGTCTAGAAGGATTTTCTGGTCATGTGTGGGTTGACCTTCCATAACCTCTTAGGCACCTTAAATTGGATCCATTTCTTTTTTCCTTTATACTATTTATTTCATGATCTCATCAACTCTTGTATATCCCAAGTTGTAAAAAGCCAACTTTAGTTCTCCCCCTAAGCTACAGTTTCAAAATCACCAGCTGTCTTTTGGACATCTTGAACCAGATGTGCCATAAGCACCTCGAACTTAGAATGTCCAAAATAGAATTTGGTCCTTCCTACTCCCTCAGAGCCTCCTCCTTTTCCAATTTTTATTTTACTACCAAACTCCCTGGTACTCAGTCTTGTGTCATCCTGATTCCTCACTTTAACTCACTTTACATATGTTATTATTTAGTTGTTTTTCAGTCATGTTTGAATCTCTGTGCCTCCATTTGGAGTTTTCTTGGCAAATATACTGGAATAGTTTGCAATTTCCTTTTCCAGATCATTTTGTGACTGAGGAATCTGAGGCAAATAGGGTTAAGTGACTTCCAGGGTTGCACGGTTAGTACGAGTCTGAGGCCAGATTTAAACTCAGGAAGATGAGTCTTCCTGACTCCAGGCCCAGGATTTTATCCATGAGTCACCTGGCCGGCCTCACCCAGTACAACTCACCCATTGCTAACTCTTCTCATTTGAATCTATGCCTATATCTCAATCTCCTGTTTTGTGTATTTGGATATTTACATGTGTTCATGCCTCTCCACCTCCCCATTAGAATATGAGTTCCAGGAGGGCAGGGACAGTGTTTTTGCCTTTCTTTGTCTTGGTATTTAACACAGTGCTTGGCATATTGTAAGTGTTTGACAAATACTTGTTGACTGATTACTAACCTCATGATAATTATCTGGCTTGTCATGACTCAAAGATCACTGACAATGGTTCATCAATCACAACTACAAGTTCTTGCAATATTTTGGGATGTGGTTATTGCAGGACAAACATTTTAACTTACTTTGCATCTCACTTATTTGGGTTTCAGTTTGCCATAACCCACTTTTGTTTTCTTTCCAATCTGAGGATTTTTTCCTGGGTAGAGAAAATAAGAGGACTAGAGCAGATGACAGGAGTTCTGTGTTTTCCCCTCCTGTTATAGTCACATCCAGTCTAAGTAGAAATGCTATTATTTTCTTGTCCTTCCTCTTTGTCCCAACATAGTTAAACAAATTTGTTTCTTTTTATTACACTTCTATTATGTGTGTATATTACATATGTATGTATGTTTACATGTGTATGTGGACTGTATATGACAGAGGCATCTGGATGGTGAAGTGAGTAGAATGCTGGGCCTGGAATCAGGAAACCTAAGTTCACATCTGACCTTAGACACTTACTAGCTGTGTGACTGTGGGGAAGTCATTTAACCTCTGTCTGACTCAGTTTCCTCAGCTGTAAAATAATACGACCTACCTCCCAGGATTGTTGTGAAGATCAAATGAGATAGTATTTGTAATTGTAGTGGCTGCTACATAAGTGCTTAATGTTCATTTCTTTCTTTTTTCTCATGCAATCATAAAGGTAGAAGGGGCTTTGGGGGTCATCTATGTCATATTCCTATCAAATTCAGGAATGAATCACTTCTATCATATGTGTGGTATTTGATTAGTGGAGGTTTCTACAGTGTGGTGAGATTTGGGGACTCCATTTATACTTCCCTGTGAACTGTATTGAACATGACCATTGGGCCCTCATCAGTGATAGTAGCTTCTCCATTTGTCTCACTTTGGGAAGAACCAATTGACTTGGCGGGTTGTGAACCAAAAAAAGAATGAATTTATTGGCTTGTTCTATGAGGGAAGGATTTTAGGCCCTTTATGTTGGGACTAAAGTGAGATAATAATGCAAAGTTGATCATTTTTCCTTTTTGAAGAAATTCAGAGATATCTAGGAATAGGTCAGAGATTTAAGAGAGGTCTTTGTTCCTGAGAAGAGGGGAGATTTGTATGTTGGCACAGTGTTCCCGTGACCCCCAGTTCCCTTCCTCTCTCCAAGGATTGATTAACTAATCTTTACCAGAGGTGGCAGCCAATAGATGGAATCAAAAAGAGGCAGGGGCAAAATAGGAAGAGATCCTGGATCTGGAGTTCCTAAACACCAAACTCATGTGTCCAGCCATGGAGAGTGGGCCAGGAGAAACACATTATAACTTATGTGCTCCCAATCACATGGCCCCAGGACATATATGGGTGTATATAGCTTTATATACATAGTTTTTTCCCTACTTTTTTCAAATATCAAAACGAATCTATCTCTATCCTTACTTGTACTTTTATGTCTATTTCTATGTCTAGCTTTGTTCAGGTATAAAAATTCATATACACATACACACATGTCTGAAAGGCGTAGGAAAATAGTGTTAGCTTAATAAAAATTGCTAAAATATGTATATGAATAATAGTAGATTTCAGGTGAGATTTGAGCACTTTGGACAGAAAAACTACAGTATAAATATGAAGACTTAAATCGTCTTGTGAAAGATGTAGAATGATACTTTATTTGTATGCAAATTGTTTTGATGGTTTAAAATGGAGCAAAGAAAGAACTTTTATTTATTAAAAACTGGAAGAAATGAGTATAAAGAAACAATTTCAAGGAAATAAGATGAAGCACTAGGTTGAAAACTTTAGAGCTGATTATCATACTCTTGGTAAATCTGCATGGAACCATTTCAAGAGAAAATACAATAAAATTTAAAAGTGAGAAATCAAAAATATTTAAAGAGTGATATTGATTTTATAATGAATGTTGATTTCATTGGTGAAATAGAATGTATTGTTGCCTTTTAAGTGAAAGGTGAGTCACTGAGATCCATAAGGATTTAAGCCACTGAAGTAGGTATAGGAGACTAAGGTTAGTGAGGTGGAAAAACTGAATAACCTGACAGAGGCAACTAGTTTGTACAATGAGTAGAGCGTTAGACCAGGAGTCAGGAAAACAAGTTGAAATCTGGGCTTATACACTTACCTCTCTTTGCCTCAGTTTCCTCACCTGTAAAATAAAATAATAGCAGCTATCTCACAGAGTTATTTGCAAGATTAAATGAAAAAAAAAGTTTTTAAAGCATTTAATAGAATACCTGGCACATGGTAGTTGCTATAGAAATATTTATTCTCCAAAAAGAAAAAGATTCAGTAGTGGGCAAAAGTATCTTGTGGTAAATATTTGAAAACATTAGCAGCAAGAATAGATGTCAACCTGACATTTAGACTTTGGCTGCTGGCTCCTCATCCATTGAATAAAAAAGCAGAAGAGGAAAAAACAGAGTCTTTGCTATTTAAGAAGAGTTAGCTAGGCTCATTTTTCTTGACCATAGAGTTAATCTGAGCTGTTTACTATAAGTTCTGTTTGGATCAGATGATAGAGCATGCTGGCGAGTTCACAGTTAATTAAGTTGTTTTGTATAAGCCCAAAAGTAGTTGACTTAATTGGCTTTGCAGTTCTCTGGCTTGAAGGAAACTTCCATTGAAATCAAGAGATGATACTTTCTAAAGAGCATATTAAGGGTGATTGTTAAGTTGAAAGAGCTTGTAAATTCTATCTTGATTTAAATATAAAAAAAGATTTACCCATCTGGAGAACAGTGAGGGCCAACAGACAAGTTGATAATTGAGAAGTAGCTCCATGTGGTGCAGATATTCCTAAATGAACTAATGACATTAAAGTCTATTATCCACCATATAAGACCTCATGTCTAAGTAAATGGTTACATTTAACATATAAAAGTGTTATTTTGAGTGAGTAAATTGTGTAGATAGAATCATACTGGTGGGGGCTTGGGAGCTAGAGTGGTAGATAAAGAGAATATATTTTCCCTCAAGAGAGTTAGCCCTAAGATTCTCTGAGAATTTGTGTGCAATCACTTGGTAGAGGTCCCTCTCTGGGAACTTAGATCTATCAGTGAGAACACAAGTTGGTCAAAGAAAACCTGTTCATACAATAAGTCCACACACCAAAGTGAAAAGTGTGAGGCCACTATGGATACAAGAAGTCTATAGCATATGTCCAATCATTGTCTTTGTTTAAAAATTAGCATGAATGACCCCACTGGGAAAATATATGATAGGAAAAGAAGGTGGTCCCATCAAGAGGCAAGATCAAAGATTAATAAAGATCAATTAATAAAAATTAATAGGACAGTCTGAATACTTCACTGGTACCCACAAAATGTAGAAAGACCTAGAGAAATGCCTCAATATTTTACTAGTGCCCAGAAAATATAAGAAGATATAGAGAAAGACTTCTAATATTGGGAAGAATCCCTGTGATGGATCTATGAGAGAATAGGACTCACACAGGAGGAGAAAATATGGATGGTTTGCAATCTCAACCAACAGAATTAGTGGCCATATCAAAGAAGATCATGGATACATTAAGCAACAGCACTAATGCTGCTATCCTATCATAATTACATTTCTATCTACCTTCAATTTAATTTCTTCTTTTTAGTGACCTTTAACCTGGAGGTTCTACTTTGATCTTCAAGCCCCCTGTACTAGATTATGTCATATTCACACCAACCTTGGTAGATGCTCTCATTAGCTTCCCCGCCCAACTTTGGATTAACAAATTTCATAGGCAGATAACCTAAACAATCTTTGCTAGGTTGACTAGAATATAAATTCATTCAACCAAGGACTGTTTTTGCTTTTGTCTTTGTATAGTAGGAACTTAATAAATGCCTGGTGATTGATTCATTGGGCAAAGAAGGCCTCTTCTAATGTCTGGAAAGTAGCATTGCTTTGGGGTTTATTGCCCATTTGGAGAAAAAAGTGGCTCCACCCCTACTGAATTAGTAATTTGCATTTTTTGAGTCTCATAACTAATTCTAGGTTAAATATGGACAAAATTCCAAAGTATGACCTGGGTTAGAGGTGTATATTGAAGTACTTTACCTCATATTCCTTTATTTTTCTTTTGATCAGTTGGGCCAAGGTACTATTTGGTGATTCCCTATTTCTTAGTCTTTGTGACAGGTAGTAGTCCTTAATGTAAAAAGAAAACTTTGTTCTTTTTTGTTTCCTATTATCCTTCATCAACTTTTGTCTTTTTAACCCAGCACTCAAAACATTTATAGCATCCCACAACTGATGAACTGATTTTAAATCGAGCAAAACCATCATATTTCCTAAAACTACTGAACCAGATAGACCTAAAGAAACTTTAGTACCTCAAGCATCTGTGATATCATCATGAATACTCACTTCATTGACAGATGCCAACCCATAGCTTAGCAGATGGTCTTTATATGTTATTATGCCTGAAAAAGAAATTATAATCAGCCTATCTGAACTTCATGTGGTTGGCCTTACATAAGAGACAGACATTCAGTCACTAGGTTCCCACTGAAAACCTTCCTAATTTGGCAGACCCTTCCAGAACTTGTGCTGTATTGGCATGACTTTTTAAAAATATACATTTATTTAATATTTTATTTTCCCCTAATTGTGTGTGAAAACAATTTTTAACATTCATTAAAACAAACAAATGTTGAGTTCCAAATTCTCTCCTTCCCTTCCTTCCCCCCCTCATTGAGAAGGCAACTAATTTTATATGGGTATACATATTCAGTCATGCAAAATATTTCTATATTAGTCATGTTGTAAAAGAAAAAGACCAAAAACAACCCTGAGGAAAATAATGTTTAAAAAAATGCTTTAATCTACATTCAGACTCCATCCATTCTTTCTTTGGAGATAGTTATTATTTTTCATCACAAGTCCTTGGAAATTGTCTTGGATCATAATTGTATAGTTGAGAATAACTAAGTCATTCACAGTTGATCATCATCCAATATTGCTTTTGCTTTGTACAATGTTCTCCTGATTTTACTCATTGAGTTTTGTGTCAGTTCATGTTAAGTCTTTCCAGTTTTTTCTGAGAGTACCCTGATCATCATTTCTCATAGAACATAACTTTTGAAAACCCAGAAATATCTCTTTGCCTTGACATACTGGAGTAGTACTTTAGTAACAGTTGGTAGCAGAAAACATTTTTTTAAAAGTGTACTTAGTGTGACATGGTATAATGGAAAGTACAGAAAAGTAGGGAGCCAGAGGACCTTAGTGCAACTCTCATCCTGGACCCTGGTTCCTTGTGTGTTTCTAAGCAAGTCACTTCATTTTTCTGGGTCTCAGTTTCCTCATCTCTAAAATGGAAGTGAACGAGATTGCCTAGAAGGTGCCTTTCATCTCTGAATCTATGGTCCCATGCCATTGTATAATATTAACCTTCTATAACCTTTTACAGCATTGTTTAACCCACTCATATTAGTTCTGCAGAAAGTACTTGAGCTTGTTTGTGTGATACATAAAATCTGTGTGGTGTTAGGAAAGAACTGGACTGGGAATTAAGAGCCCTGAATTTGAATCTTGATCTTCCCAATAACTAATTGTATGACTTTGCTTGTTTCACGTTCCTTCTCTGTAAAATAAGGGATGTTGGGGGCGGCTAGGTGGCGCAGTGAGTAGAGCGCAGGCCCTGGAGTCAGAAGGACCTGAGTTCAGATCTGGCCTCAGACACTTAACACACACAAACAAAAACCTAGCCGTGTGACCTTGGGCAAGTTACTTAACCCCAATTGCCCTCCAAAAAGCAAAAAAAAAAAAAAAAAAAAGCAAAAAAAAATAATAAGGGATGTTGGACTATATAATCTCTATAGGTTTTCCTAACATAAAATTCTATGACCATATGAACTGAGAGGAAGGTCATATAAATAAAGTTACATAAAACAAAAGCAAAATGGGAGACCTAGGTTATTGTATTATTCATGATACTTTTTTCCTTCCATGTCAAAATACTGAATGCTTAGTTATTTGCAGTATCCAAAGCATGGGAATATCTGCTAATTAATATTATTGACTGAATGACCTATTATTTCTGGACAGAAGGAAATAAGGTACATTTGGGGGTCAGCTGTTGGTACCTAGCTGAAGCCCAGGCACCAGAAAGTTGATACATGTTGGTAGCTCTAGTTTTTGGTTCATTTCTGGATTCTTTGGTCACCAAGACTTTCTCATTTCTTTTTTTTTTCTTCACAGAGATGAAGCTCAGGTATCCAAATGTATCATCCCACAGTATCTGAAAAAAAATGGAACCTTCAGCCATGTCTAAAAAGGTAGCAGTCTGCCTCAGTCTCTGTCTCTGTTTCTGTCTCCTTTCTGTCTGTCTCTGTGTCTCTGTGTCTGTCTGTCTGTCTCTAGTCAGATGGATGCCAGGGACTCCATCACCATTGCAAAGCCTTAACTTATCAATGAAACAAAGAAACCTTCATGTTCTGGGTGCCTATGTGCCTATGTTTATCAGAATGCTCCCAAATCCCAATCCTGTAGACATCTCACTTAGAATCCTATCTACTCTTTTGCTCTTTTCCTTAGAAGGTCTGTACAAACCCAGCCAAAGGCTATCAAAGATGTTGATAGACAGAAGGAACAATTTTGGACATCTAATTTTTTTTGGTATAGGGAACATCCTCCACCAAAACAGGTCTGCTCTCTCTTTGTAATTATAATCTTAGAGAGTTGCTGGCCATGTTGAAAGATTAAATGACTTGTCCAGGTTTACATGGAACATATGTGAGAGGTATGACTTTATCTAAGCATTCCTGGTTCCAAGTCTGCTGATTTATTTATTGCATCATGCTGCTTCTCAGAAAGAGGTGTTCATATTATATAAAAATGAACTGGATTTTTCAAAGTTTCATTTCTCCCACTTCTTCTTGAGAAGCATTGCAATTTAGACTAGAAATCTCTATTTCTTCAGATTTTCTGCTTTTGATCTCTCAATGGTCTTGGCTTTCCTGGAAATATTATAAAAATCATCTTGAAAACTTTTATTTTCACTTTTGGGAAGAAGACAGTTCTATGGCACAAATATTCACTTCCTGTCTATCTGTTATACTATCTTTTATCAACATGAGTTCAATTTACTTTAAAGCCAGAAAATCTATTCAATTTTCCTGCCCTCTTGGGAACTGAAAATTCATGGTGGTTTTCCTGTCTGGGTGATTATTTAATTAACATGCCACTCCAGCCTAGTGCTGGACCTCAATTATATTACAACTTTAAAATAAATTAACCTCTGTGTCACTTCACCTGGTCTTTCTGAGGAAAGTTGCATCTAATGTCAAGGTGGAGGGGGCAAAAACCAGCTCAGATCCAAATGAAATGTCTTTTATCTGTGCTCAAAACATTCAAAATTCTAGAAACATTTCAGAAACTTACTCCCTGGTAAATGCTGAGCTTTTCCCTTTAGTTATGTGCAATTAGTGACAAAATCCAACAGGTGGCACAAATGTATTTGAATTTTATATTGATTCATAGTGTATGCCAGGAAATTACTGCAGTGTCAGGGATGTCAGTAAAGATCCACCATGGCTGTGGAGTGCAGAGGGAATGCTAGCTTTCCCAAGGACCTGGGAAAAGTTGGAAATCTATGTCACAGACTCAGACCAAGGGTTGAAAGCCTCTGAACTTAGTATTTGATGGAAAGGCTGATCTTTCCCTTGGGCCATTTCCTCCTGGAAACGAAGGAAACCAAAAGGGACACACACACAGACACACAGACACACGCACACACGCACACACGCACACACGCACGCACATGCTTACGGCCACACGCGCGCGCACACGCGCGCGCACACACACACACACACACACACACACACACACACACACACACACACACACACAAGCTTTGAGTTCTTGTGGCCACTTGTTCTACTTGGGACCTTTCAGGTATGATTTGGGAGAGGGGAATCAGACAGATCCAAAATCTTCAAGCCCTCCCCACCCACCCAGGCTCTCAGCCATCCCCCAGCCAGGCTGGCAGGTAGGCACTGGAGGCAGGTAGGGGGACTTGCGTTGTCCACTATATCTCCGGAGCTGCAAGGGTCGGAATACCTGAGCAGCGGGGTCGGCGCCCTCTGCTGGCAACTCTACAGATTTCATCAGGGTTCTAGAAGAACAGCAAACCTGACCATCTTCTGCAGACCTGCCCCGCAGATGCTAATTCGTGTTCTAAGAGGATCCGGGTCCCTTTGCTCCCGGTCAACTACAGTAGCTGCATTGGGAGGTGCCAGGGCGGCGGCTGCATCAGTGTTTCACCCTGCTGTCCCAGAGGCTTCCTCTGCAGCTTTTAGACACTAACCCTCTCTGAGATGGTTAAGATAATTTTGACTATGAGTATGGCTGAAATTTAAATAGCGCTTTAAACTTTGCAAAGCCTGCATTATCTCATTTCACAGGAGGGCGAAGTTCCTTACCCTCCTCCCCTCGTTCCTCCACCCGATATTTTTCTTTTCCATAAGGAGGAATCCCAGCCAAAGATCCAAGAGGGACCAGGAGAGAGAAAACAACACCTGCAGAATCACTTCCCTAGAGTAAGAAAGAAATAAACCCTTACAAATCAATAAAATATGGAAAATACTCAAATGCCTTGCCCCTTCTCTTCCAGCAAGTGTGAAGAGATGGGAGTGGGGTGAGCAGAAAGAATATCTGTCAGTTCAGTAGTTTAAATTCGCTGGAGATATGTTTCCTATGAGCTGGTTTTAATGTGTCATATCACCAAGACATTTCCTTCAGTAAGGTGTGAAGGGGTTACAGCTTCTCAGAGGCTCTTGGAGGGGGCCATAGAGGGAACTTGGATTTCCTTTTATACCTTGAGGTATTTTTCTACACTGAATCAGATACGTAAAAGCAGTATTTTTTTTTTTCAAGCACAGCACCAATCAGGCAGTAATCATTGAGAACTACTTCCGTGCCCAGCATTGTGCTCTGCTCCCTGAGGATGCTCTAAGAAAATTCAGAACCTTCATTCCAAATTATAGAATGTCAGAAATAGAATGCATCTTAGATTGTGTTATGTCCAACAACTTCATTTTACAGATGAGGAAACTGAGCTCCAGGTGGGGAAAGCGGCTTGCCTAAAGTCACACGAATGCTAAGTGGCAAAGCCAGAAGTCTAACCCAAGCTTTCTCTTTCCAAATTTAGTGCTTATTCCACCATAACAATTCCCTACCTTCCAATCTCCTTTTTGCTCTCCCCATAAACATTTCCATATTATTTCCATTCATTTTTAGAAGCAGAGAACCTGAAGAAGGAAAAGATATTTAAATGGACTTTTCATAGGTTATATGACAAAGCATATCTTAGAATGCAGGGCTCAGGATTTTCTTGTTGTTCTTATATCCCGAAGGCCGGCTCAGGTTTGTCTTATGCTAGAAAGTACTGGCAAAAATCATTCTGTGCATGAGGACAGGGCGTCCTTGGAGAGAAATAGGCCTTTGTTTTTATTTTTTAGTTCTCTAAAAGAAAGAAAGCAATAGTGGGTTTCTGTACTCATGTCTGGGCATTAGAACTATGAGAACAATCATTAACCATATCTCAGGAAACATGGCATTCAGGATGATTTAATACAGTTTTGTAGTTAAGAATAGAGCCAGAAATATGCAGTTAAATATTGTGGAGATGGTGCTCAGGGCTATTCTCAGCTTTCTTTTCTGTGTCAGCCTCTTTAACTTCAAAGTATAGTCAGACTTGGATGGTATTTGAAACTTTTTGGTAATAAAAATAGAAGGATGCAAAAAGATTTTGGATTGAGAGGCATTTTTATGGCCTCAGAATTCAAGAAGCATAGTCTTACTCTTTCAAGAAGAATGACTTGTTCTAATGACTAGTGTAAACTACGAGATACTAGAAATAAACAGTGCTTTTAATCAATGTTTCTAAGTTGTAAATGCTGTACAGATGCAGGAAAGTAATCATATACCATAGTTAATATATTTGGTTAGGAAATCATTTAGAGAAATACAATGAGAAAGAGGATTCTGGGAAGGTGGCAGAGTAGGTAAGCAAATTCCAAGCTCTCAAGATTTTTCCCCACAAAAGGGATAAAATAGCACCTCAGGGCCAACAAAGTGTTTGTAAAAAATAAATAAGAATGGGGCACAACAGGGGTCTTCCTGGGACAATTCTAGAAGATCAGAAGAAAAATCCTAGGACTGTGAAGAGTAAACACCTCCAGGCTAGGGCCCACTAACAACTAGCAGCAAGATGCTTAAACAACAAGCAGCAAACCCTGTGGATGGCTGGGTTGGAAGGCCACCTCTGCCCCAGTCACCAGAGCTTTATTCCTCCCACCTCCCACCTCCCCCTGCACTTTTACCCTCTGTGGATAGACAGTGAGAGGAGTTGGGCTTCGAGCCGGGGAAGATCAAGGAAACCTTTGCTTACAAGTAACACTAGACCCAGCTGTGCTGGTAAAAGCAGCAGGGGAGAGAAGGAACCAATCATGTCCAGTGAGTGCAGAAGCAGTGGGGCAGAAAGCCCCTGACTGTGGGCACTTACAGGAGGTTGGAGGTTTGGCTTTGGTTCCAGGCTAAAGGGAATAACTGAAAATCTGGGACAGGAGGCACCATTCCCCACACCCCAGGGCCAGAGGTGATTACAAAAATTAAGTTATTACTGCAAAAAATGCACAGGCAAAGGAGAAAGAATCCAACCATAGAAAGTTATTATGAGAGTAGAAAAGACTGGGATTCATCTTCAGAGGAGGATATTGAAGTAAGGAAGCTCCCTTCTACCCTAAAGAGTAACATCAAATGGTTACCTGTCCAAAAAGATGTCATAGAAGAACTTTAAAAAGACTTTTAAATAAATGAGAAAGATGGAGGAAAAACTTTAAAAAAAGAGAATAATACAAAAAAGCAAGACGATTATAAAGAGAAAGTCAAATAATTAGAAAAGAAGATACAGAATTTTAAGGAAGAAAATGACTCCTTGAAAATTAGAATTGGGCAAGGGAAAGTGAAATTATAAGAAATCAAGAAATAATTAAACAAAATAAGAAGAATGAAAAAAGCAGAAGAGAAAGTGAAGCATCTTATAAGAAAAACAACTGATTTGGAGAACAGATCAAGGAGACAAAACATAAGAATTATTGAACTACCTGAATGCTATGATCAAAAAAAGAATCTTGTCACAATAACCAAGAAAAAATTAAAGAAAATTGTCCTGAAGCATTAGAACAAGGTGGGAGGGAAGTAGGAATAGAAAAAAAATCCATCAAAAATACTTGAAAGAAATCCTATGAGGAAAACTCATAGGAATATTATAGTCAAATTTCCAATTCTCCCAGTTAAAGGAAAAAAAACATTAAAATTAAGAAGAAAAAATAAATGTAAATATGATGGCGCCGCAATTAGTACCCCACAAGACCTAGTAAGTGGAGACACTAAAGGACTGCAGGTCTTGGAACATTATATATAGAAGAGCAAAAGAAGTGGGACTCTGGCCAAAAAATATCATACCCCAAAAAGTTGAGCATAATTCTGAATGAAAAAAAAAATGGACATTTGATCAACTGTCAGACCTTGAAGACTGTTAAAAAACAAACAAAATAAACAAATCTAAACTCAATAGATTTGACATACAAGAGCCCAAAGAAATACAAGGTACATACCAAAGACTGATTACAAGGGATTCAGTAAGGATAAACTGTTTACTTTTTATATATGTAAAGTTTATATATGTCTAAGATTGTCATTAATAATTGGGTAGTTCATAAGAAAGATTGGGGGAGAGTTGAGTATATGACATGCCTTTAAAAAGTAAAACCATTTAGGAACATCTAAAAAGAGTGATTATTTTATACAAATATGGTGCAAGAGGAAGAATTGATTCAGAGGAATTAGATGTGGGAGGAGGGCTGGTAGTTCTGGCAACCTACTTTTATTGGGAATGGGTTTAAGAAGGAATAATGAATATGTATATATGTGTATGTAGGTATATATATATATATGTTTGTGTATGTATATACATACACATATACAGAAGAGTAAAAAAGTCTTCTAAATTCAGAAGAAATAAAACAGTAAGGGGAGAGGGGACAAGGGAGAGATCTCCAGAGGGGATGGTGAGGTAATAAGTTATATGGGGGTATGGAAGGATACTTAGATCAATGGCAATGGGAAGATAAGGGAGGGGTCTCTAGAGGAGAGAATGAGGGAATAGGTTATGGGGGCTACAGAAAAATGTTTAGATTTATTGGAATGGGAGGATCGGGGAAGGATCCTTGGAGAGAGGTAAGCTAAGTAATAGGAGGGCAAGGTAGCAGGCAGAAGTAAAGTAGAGGAGTAAGGAGAGATAGGAAACAAGAGATATGCACAAACATGAAAGTAAAGATCAAGAGTAGAATTTGTTAGAGAAAGTATATGCCTATATACATATGTCTATATGTGTATATATGTATATGTGTATGTATATATATCTACATATAATAATATAATATCTACATAATTAATAAAAAATAAATAATAACTTAATTGTAGCCTTCTGGGGTGGGAGGGGTGGGGGAAGGAAGGGTAAAAAAAAGAACAAAACGAAAAGCACACAGAAGAGAGCAAAAGAAAACTTACAAGGAAGTAAAGAAAAGGACAGCTCTCAACACACTGTGCAGTATTTATCATACAGGCATTCTTGAACTGAAAATTTATCATTAAATATTTTGAATCCCCTCCTATGTTATGTTCTGCTATGAACATGGCATGTTATATTTTCTTTTCTTACTTTGTATATGTTTTTTTTCCTTTTCTCTATTCTGTATTTGTGTTCTGATATTTGGGTCTAAAATAAAATTTTAAAAATATTAATAAAGGAATACAATGAAAAGTGTCAAGTCGGGGACGGCTAGGTGGCGCAGTGAGTAGAGCGTCAGCCCTGGAGTCAGAAGGACCTGCGTTCTGATCCAGCCTCAGACACTTAACACACACAAACAAAAACCTAGCTGTGTGACCCTGGGCAAGTTACTTTACCCCAATTGCCCTCCAAAAAGCAAAAAAAAAAAGTGTCAAGTAGCAGTGAATGAAGTAATAGATTGACAGAAAACCTCAATATAATTCTCACATCTTCCATTAATTAGCCCTGTGACACTGAGGAAATCACTTAAAACTTTCTGAGCCTCAGTTTTCTCATCGGTTGAAGAAGAATAATACTTATGGAGACTCCTCTGCAGGGGTGTTATAAGTAAGGCATTTTGTAAGCTTTAAAGTATTAAAACATGTATCATCATCATCATTAATATTGGTAGTGGTAGTAATCTTAACCTTTCTACTAGATTATTGGCTTCTGGAGAGTAGAGACCATCCCTTACACAAAATTTTAAAATGCTATGTGATGCCAGTCATTCAATCAGTATTTTATAATTTTTATTAATGCCTTTTGTTTCTGTTATTTCTATACTTCTAATCTATATCTCTCTTCTCTCTTTCTCCCCCCCGATTCATTTTTTATAACAAAGATTATAAAAATGTAACATAAAATATAACAAAATCTAAAAAGAGAGGAAGAAGTTAAGTAAAGCTAATCAATATATTTATGTAGCATTCTACATCCATTGTCCCCCATATATACCATAAAGGGCTTCAGATTACATATCTTTCTTCTTCTATAGGTCGTTTGGTTATTTAAATTTTAGAGCATTCAGTTTCTATTTTGTTGTTTTCCTTTCCAGAATGGACAACAACCAACCTGCCAATAACACAGTAATATTCCTCTATGAATATATGTTGCTTGCTCAATGGAAAAATAACTTTATTAGCAGTGCTAGGCTTTCTATTATTCTTATACTAAAATTATTTAATTATGTCTTGATTTTATAACATATCATGTAAACTATTAGCAAATGCCTAAACCATTGGAAGCTTTTGACCACACTTTGTCTAATGGTATGAGAAGTGTTGGTCTTTTTTAATCTTTTATATGATGACAGGCTTAGGTGCCTTCAATAAGCACATAAGCAAAACCAACGACTTATTTTTAATTGGCATTATTTAAAAGTAATTAATAAAGATTTCTTTTTTGCCTGCTACATGCCAGGTACAGTAAGTGGTACTGGAGATACAGGTTTCAAAGTGAGATAGGTCCTGCCCTGAGGAAGATATATTCTACTGGGATACTAAATATAAATTATGCAATACCATGCAAATGCTATAAAGTTTGCTCAAATTAATGGTGAATTCTAGACAAGAAATAGTTTATATATGATGACTACACAATATGCTTATATATATATATATATATATATATATATGTATATATATATATATATATATATATATATATATATATATATACATCTTTTGGTACATTCTAGAAGGTTTTTCTTCTATGTGTGGTTCACACAAATCACTCCACATGCAAGCAAACAAACTTGAAGGACTTCAACATCCGAGGTCGCCCTTCTCCAAAGTTGTGCTTTGTACAGAGGTGATTTAAAGGTTCCTGCCAATCTGCCATGTTTAATAGCATGCTACTGTATAGTACAAGAGCACCTTGTAATTAGCTGGGATCAATCATTTAGCTAAAGTCAGATGTAGCATTTTAGAGAGTTCCAACCTCAGGAGAAGGAAATAAAAATAATGCTTGAATGGCTGGTAACTGTTTGGCTGCATTGTGTTGAAATGTTGACAAAAAGGTCACCTTTTGAGGGTAAAGAAGCAGGTATATTTATTTACCTAATTTGTATGGCTTTTTTTTAACTGAAAAAACAAATGAGCAAGGGAAAAATATATATTTGTAATCAAGCTAGTCTACCTCTGCCTTCATCCTAGAATTATAGAACTTGAGGGTCAGAAGGGAGCCTAAGAGAGGTTATTTCGTCCAATCTTAAACACAATTCAGGAATCCTTCTGTAATATTCTTGACAGATGGTCCCCCAGCCTCTGCTTGAATACTTCCTGTAATCAAAAGTTAACTGCTTTGAAAGCAGCCTGTTCTAATTTTGGATAAGCCAGATTTCTAGAAAATTCATTCTTATAATAAAGATAAAATCTTCCCCCTATTAAAATTTCTATTTATTAGTCCTAGTTCTGCTTTTTGAGTTCTAAGGCTGCCACATGCTCTTCCAAGGCAAGCAGCTTAACCTCCCTTTCTTCATCTGTAAAATGGAGGGGTAACAGCAAGCAGCTTAACCTCACTTTCTTCATCTGTAAAATGGAGGGGTAACAGGATAGGGTTATAGTGAAGATCAGATGACAGTACATGTAATGTTTATAAGTCATAGAGCTCTGTATGTGCCAGATTATTTTGTACTAGACCTATATGTGATTCAGAGACATTTTCTTGCCTTGCTTTGTATTCACAGTGAATGGCACAGATGAATTACTTAAATGTTTCCTGTCTGATTGAGGTGTCAGAAACTTTGAGTGAGGAAATTTCCTCTGCTTATTGGCAGTTGCTCAACTTAAAGACCTAAATAATTGTCTGAGGTACTGAGATGTTAAATTGACTTGCCTAGAGTCACATGGCCATTGTGGGTCAAAGGTTTGACTTATACTTAGGTCATCCTGATGCTCAGGCTGGTTCTCTATCTTGCAATCCCAGATGGTATTATTATTATTATTATTATTATTGTTGTTGTTGTTGTTGTTGTTATATTATTGTTATTGTTATTTAGGCTGCAAGCCAAGATTAAAGTAAAGGAAGAGTTGGTTTGGGACTTTTTGTTTGCAGATGATTGTGCATTCAATGTAACTCTTGAGGTCGAGATGCAAGCATGGATTAATTCTCTGTTTCTTGTTCTAATTTTGGCCTTACAATTAACACTAAGAAAACAGAAGTCTCCACTAGCTCAGAATGACACATCCATATTTGGAACCAATGGTTACAGCAAATGGGGAAATTTTGAATGCTGTGGATAAGTTCACTTACCTTGGCAATACACTTTCCAGGTACTTACACATAGATGATGAGATTGAAGTATGCATTACCAGAGTTCATTCAGTGTTGGGAGAAAAGAGGTATTAAACTGAAGGTCTGCAGAACCATTGTACTGATGTCATTGTTGTATACTTGGGAAACCTGGACAGTCTACCAGCACCATCCCGGAAAATGGAATTGTTTCCATGTGAATTGTCTTTGGAAGATTCTCAAGATCACCTGTCAGGGTAAAGTACCAGACACTGAGGTCCTTTCTCGAGCTTAACTGCTATGTATTCAAACTCTGTTGCAGAGAGAGCAACTCTGATGGGTTCGCTATGTTGTTTGAATGTCAAATATATGTTTGCCTAAGAAAGACCTATTTTATGGAGAACTCACAAAAGACAGGCACTCACATGGAGTTTAGAAGAAGTAATACAAGGACACTGTCAAGGTCTCTCTGAAAAACTTTGGAATTGACTGTGAGACAAGGGAGACACTGGCATAGGACTGCCCAGTACGGAGTGCCCACATCAAAGAAGGCACTATGCTCTCTGAGCAAAGCAGAATTGCAAAAGAAATGTGAGACATCCAAATTCAGAGACATCTTCACTCCAAATGTTCATGTGGACTATTTGTGCCTGATTTGTGATGGAGTCTTTTGAGCTCATATTGGTCTGATCAGCCACAGTGGGACAGTTGGGGTTCCTTGACCCCAACACATAGTGATGCCCTTTTGGTCAACTTCAAGAATGGACAACCAATTATAACTGAAAATCATTAATAATAATTATGAAATACATATCCTGTAATCTACATAGTAACCATACAGATATTTCAATATAAACTATGTCCCTTTATCTTCTTTTCTGCAGACATACCACTCTCAGTCACAGTTCTTCATGTGACATTTCAAGTCCCATCATCATCCTAATGATCCTCAGCTGAACATTCTCCAGTATGTCTATGTTCTGCTAAAAATGAGATGCCCATCGTTAAAGGTGCTCTAATAGCCTTTACAGAGCAGTTGAGTATGTCTGATAAAGGCGTTCCCCCATAGTTATTAGTACTTTTCAATCAATTGATAAATGTTTATTAAGCCCCTTTGTTGTGTTAGGCACTATGCAAAATACCAGGGATACAAAAAAGAGGTAAATGACAGTCCCTCCCCTCAAGGAGTTCACAATCTATTGGCCTATGCCCATGGCAAGTTCTCAAAATGTGATTATTGATGAATCAATGGTATAATTTCAAACACCCTGGAAAACTAGAAGAAGAAATAATTTGGAACAGGAGTGTGTCTTTTAATGCTTTAAAAATTTAGTGTCATAGATAACTGTCTATTCCACTTAGATGTAGTTCAAGCCATGATGAGAAGCTGCAGGAAATAAGTATTTACTCAGTCAGGTTTATGCTTTCCTCTGTTTTCTCAATAGGGAAACAGTGGTTTTTTTGGAAGAAGGGACTAGGAAGAGACTGTGCTGTTATTGTCTCTGTATTCCCAATGCCCAGGACAGTGCCTGGTACATACTAGTCATTTAATAGATACTTATTCAGTTGAATGTTATTTTAGAATGATTAAAGAGATAGTCGTAAGCACTGTAGATTAGAGAGATGTTAAGGCTGGAGACAGTGAACAGTGAGACTTTTAATTTGTTTGACTGGAGCTGAGTTAACTCTCCAAGTCTAAAATATATTTTGGAATTTTGGTCTAGAAATTTAGCTCTTTTACAGCCTTTTTCCTGTTGACCTCTTATAGCACCAATGCAATATTCACATGGTGACTGATGGTGACTGTAAATATGCCTGCATTGTTCTCAATTGCAAAATATAACAGAATCTTCACATATAAGACAGAAGCAAAACATTTATTCAGATGCCAGAAAACCAAGGCCCAAGGCCAGAAAACTGACTCCATCATAGCAAAAGAGAAATTAATACACCACAACACAGCAGAGAGCCACAGCATCCTTTAGCCTTCTCACAAGCCTAAGTGTCACAGCAGGGGGCAAACACAAGCCTAGCCATCTCTGTGGGTGCATCCTCTCTCCTACTATCTGACTGCTGTGACTCCCACACAGCTTCCTGTGGGCTCTGCCTTACCCTTCAGCAAGTTGCTCCCACCACAGGCTCCATGTGATCACATTCAGCCTATTAGGGGGCAGAGAAGGTTTTCAAATTTCCTTAGGCTTATTAAGGGCAGGGAAGATCTTCAAATTCCCATTACCATTACATCTCTGCAAGCTTTCCTTTGCTACTTACCTTCATGGATCTTCCATTTCAGCCATACTGTTTACTTCTTTACTTCTCAAACTATGTGCATTGATGCCCAAGTCCTTACTCATAACATTCCTAAAATGCTCTTCTTCATTATCTCCATTTATTAAAGTTCAATCAGTTCCTCAAGACCAATCTCAATTTGTACCCTCTCTGAAAATTTCCTTAAATACTTTAGTCCTTAGTAATTGTCATATCCTCTAAATTCCTTCTTGCCCACACTTAGTACATGTTACCTTTGACTGTCATTTGTTTCTTCATTAGCCTGGATATATTCTCTTTCCAACTAGGCTATAAGTTACTTAAGAGTAGGGATCATGCCTTAATTCTAATAAGATCATAAGATTAGAAATTGATTTTAAAATTTTTTATAATTATTTTTAGTTTTCAACGTTCACTTCCATAAGATTTTGAGTTTTGAATTTTCTCCTCTTCCTCTCCTACTGCCTCCCCAAGACAGTTTGCAATCTGATATAGGCTCTATTTTTACATTCATATTAAACACATTTTCACATTAGTCATTATGTAAAGATAAATTAGAACTAATGGGAGGAGCCACGAGAAAGAAGAAACAAAACAAAAGAAAAGAAGAGAAAATAGTATGCTTTCATCTGCATTCAGACCCCCAATATCTTCCTCTAGATATGGACAGCATTTTCTATCGTGCATCTTTTGGAATTGTCTTAAGTCCTTGCATTCCTGAGAATAGCTAAGTCTGTCAAAGATGGTCATCACACAATGTGGCTATTACTGTATACAATGTTCTCCTGGTTCTGCTAATTTCACTCAGCATCAGTTCATATAAGTCTTTCCAGGCTTTTCTGAAGTCTGCTTGCTCATTTTTCTTATAGCTCAATAATATTCCATTACATTCATATACCACAGCTTATTCAGCTGTTCCCCAATTGATGGGCATCCCCTCAACATCTAATTCTTTGCCACCACAAAAAGAACTGCTATAAAATTTTTTGTAGATGTGGGTCCTTTTTCAAGATTACAAAATTAGATATAAAAAGAATTTTAAAGATAATTTGGCTCCTTATTTTATATTTGTAGTGCCCATTTAGTGCCCTGAACATGGTATATGTTCAGTGCTAAGGGAAGAATGACCTAGTTGTACTTGTAGGAATGCAGAGCAAAGGTCACCAACTCCAACCTTCTTCTACAGTGTTTCTAAGAGAAGTTCTAGGAACATTTTATGTTCCCAAATGCTTATAAAATGTTGATAGTTTAAAGGAAGTTTTAAAATTGTTTTTCAGTCATGTCCAACCCTTCATGACCCAATTTGGGGTTTTCTTGGCAAAGATACTGGAATTGTTTGGCATTTCCTTCTCTAGCTCATTTTTGCAGATGAGCAACTGAGGAAAACAGGATTGAGTGACTTTAAATGACTTGCTGGGGGTGTCACATAGCTATTACATTTCTGAGGCTAGATTTGAACTCAGGTCTTCCTGGCCAGGCACTCCATCCATTGTACTGCCTAGCTGCCTGTATCTAAATATCAAGTGAGTCCAAGATAATTCCCCTTGAACAGTAATAATGATGTCAGACATTACAATATGTGAGCTAAGGAATTCTTTACAATGCTGGATGGTACAGGTGTAGGGCTGACTAACAAAAGAACTCATATAGTTTCTAGGCAGAAGTAGGGTTCAAAAATAATAACAAAACTCCATTTTTGGAAGAAGGAATCTTAAAAGATAAAAAAGCTTCAACAGATGGCAGCATCTCAATTCAAATAAGCCTACATGGCAGATCAATTTATGGAGAAGGAGCTCAGCCAGAGATGTTGGCATTGGAGAAAGAAAAAGAAACTTTTTATTATTATTTTATTATCAATTTATTTTATTATTTATTATTATTTTAAAATTTATTTAAATTAATTAAATTGTTTATTAATATATTTATTATGTTATATATTGTGTATAATATATAATATGTGTTATATATTGTAGATTAATTATATTATTTAATTATTAATTAAATTATTTAAATTAATAAATAAATAAATTATTATTTTGTTATTATTTAGCTGTTATTATTGTTATTATCTCATTCTAGTCTTTTCTATTTAGATAGAAATGGTCCAGGGGTGATGATGATGATGATACCAATAATAATACTATTAGCGAATATTTATATTGCATTTTAAACTTTGCAAAGTGGTTCACATATTTTATCTTATTTGTGACTATCACTATCCTGCCATTATTATATTATTGGGTTTTTTTTGTTTTGTTTTGTTTTTGTTTTGTTTTTGCTTTTTGGAGGGCTATTGGGGTTAAGTAACTTGCCCAGGTCACATGGCTAGGTTTTTGTTTGTGTGTGCATTAAGTGTCTGAGGCTGGATCTGAACTCAGGTCCTTCTGACTACAGGGCCGGCGCTCTACTCACTGTACCACCTAGCTGCCTCTATATTATTGTTTATTAATTGTTATTTTACATTTAATGTTCTACGGACCCATGCAGAGGTGAATAAAAATAAATGCCTTTGAGAGTTGAATAAATGCATCAGCATGTAAGCTTATCCTAGTTAGATATTATATTGGAGAGACTACCATACTTGGAGTCAGGAAGACCTGAGTTTGAATCATATCTTGAACACTTAAAAGCTGGTACCTTGGGCAAATCATTTACCTTCTTTATGCTGCATCTATAAATGTTACCTTATCTATATAATAGGGATTATAATAGCATCTACATCACAGGATTGTTGTGAGATTAAAATGATATACTATATAAAGTTGCTTTTTTGAATTTACTAAGATGGCGGAGTAGAAGCAGGAACATCCGTGAGCTCCCTCACCAACCACCTCCAATACCTATAAAATATGACTCTAAACAAATTTTAGAGCTACAGAACCCACAAAGTGACAAAGAGAAACAAATCTCCCATTGAAGGCAGCCAGGCAGGCCAACAGGAAAGGTCTATTGTACATTGCTGGGAGCTGAGCACAGTACCACATGAGCCATATAAGGCCTGGACCCAGGGCAGCCCCAACCAGTGGCCCAGACCAGCCAAAGCAGACTTCAGGAGAGTGAATCATTGGTAGCTGTGTGGTTTCCAGACATCTCAAACCATAAATGCCAAAGAGAAAGTAAAAGGTCAATGGGGAAATTGGTTGGAACTGGGTGACAGAAGAGCCTGGTCTGGCCCCTGCCCCCTGGGGCAAGAGTCAGTAGAGGCACCGTAGCTGTAGCTGCTGCCATATGGCTGCCTCTGGAGCTCTTGGCCTACAGATTGTAAGGGGACCAAGTGAGTATTCAGAAGGTAATGCTTTGACCTGCTTGGATCTGGGTCACTGTTTTGGGCAGTGGTGCTGGGGTGAGAAATGCCAGCGTACCAGAGCTTGTAATGGCTGTAGAGAGGCTGCCCTCCTCAGACCTCTGCAACATTTGAAAAAAAACCCAGTGATTTGGGACAAAGCTCTCTCCATTCTGGAAATAGAACTCTACTGTGGTAAAGAGCTCAAAAGTCAAATAATCGGCTGGCAAGATGAGCAAGCAGAGGAAGTATAATCAGACCATAAAATCATTTTTGGAGGACAAAAAGGATCAAAACATGGAACCAGAAGAAGTCAACAAAGTCAAAACTTCTGCATCAAAAGCCTCCAAGAAAAATATGAATTGGTTACAGGTTATGGAGGAGCTCAAGAAGGATTTTGAAAATCAAGTAAGAGAAGTGGAGGAAAAATTTGGAACAGAGATGAGAATGATGCAAAAAAATCATGAAAAGTGAGTCAACAGCCTGCTAAAGAAGACCCAAAAAATACTGAAGAAAATAACACCTTAAAAAATAGACTAACTCAAATGGCAAAAGAAGCCCAAAAAGCCAACGAGGAGATGCCTTAAAAAGATGAATTGCCCAGATGGAAAAGGAATTTTAAAAACTCACTGAAGACAATATTCCCTTCAAAATTAGATTGGAGCAAATTAAAAGCTAATGACTTTATGAGAAATCAAGATACTATAAAACAGATCCAAACAAATGAAAAAATAGAAAGCAATGTAAAAATATCTCACTGGAAAAATGACTGCCCCGGAAAATAGAGACAGGAGAGGTAATTTAAAAGTTATTGGACTACCTGAAAGCCATGGTCAAAAAAAGAAATCATCCTTTAAGCAATTCTCGATGAAAATTGCCCTGATATTCTAGAACCACAGGGCAAAATAGAAATGGAAAGAATTCACTTATTGCCTCTTGAAAAAGATCCCCAAAAGAAAACTCCTAGGAATATCATAGCCAAATTCCAGAGCTCCCAGGTCAAGGAGAAAATATTACAAGCTGTCAGGAAGAAACAATTGGAGTATTGTGGAAACACAATCTGGCAAGGTCTAGCAGCTTCTTCTACATTGAGGGATCAAAGGGTTTGGAATACAATATTCTGGAGGTCAAAGGAGCTGGGATTAAAACCTGAATCACCTACCCAGCAAAACTGATTATAATGCTTCAGGGGAACATATGATCATTCAATGAAATAGAGGACTTACAAGAATTCTTGATGAAAAAACCAAAGATGAACAGAAAATTTGACTTTCAAATACAAAAAACAAGAGAAGCATGAGAAGGTAAACAGGAAAAAGAAATCATAAGGAATTTATTAAAGTTGAACTGTTAACATTCCTACATGGAAAATTGGTAATTGTAACTCATGAGACTTTTCTCAGTATGAGGAAAGTTGAAGGGATTATATAAATATATATTTATATATAGAAGGGTGTATGTGTATATAAAAACATATGTGAATGTGTGTATATGTATGTACATGTATACATAGAAAGAGGACATAGGATGAATTGAATATGAAGGGATGATATCTAAAAAATAAAATTAAGAGGTAAGAGAGGAATATAATGAGAGAAAGAGAAAGGGAGAGATAGAATAGGGCAAATCATCCCATATAAAAGAGGCAAAAGAAAACTGTTACAATGGAGGGGAAGAACAGGAAGGTGAAAGGGAATGGGTTAACCATACTCTCATTGAATTTGACTTAGGGAGGGAATAACATACACATTCAATTGTATATCTTACCCTACAGACAAGTAGTGGGAAGATAAGAAGGGGGGATGATAGAAGGAAGGACAGATTGCGGGATAGGGTAGTTAGAAGCACACACTTTTGAAAAGGGACAGGGTCAAAGTAAAAAATAGAATAAGTGGAGTGTGGGATAGGATGGAGGGTAATATAGTTAGTCTTTCACAATATATCTGCTATGGAAACATTTTGCATAACTACACATGTTCAACCTATATTGAATTGCTCATCTTCCCAGTGGGGGTAGGTGAAGAGGGATGAAAGGAAAGAGTCTGGAAATCAAAGTTTTAAAAACAAATGTTAAAAAAAAATTGTTTTTTACATGCAACCAGGAAATAAGATATACAGGAACTGGGGTTTTAAAATCCATCTTGCCCTACTAGAAAGCTAGAAGGGAATGGGGGAGGATATAAGAGAGATCTGATTGTGGGAAGGGGTATTCAGTAGGCTTGCTATTTTGGGGTGGGGATAGGGGAAAGACAGAGAGGAAATTTGTAACTCAAAATCTTGTCAAAATGAATGTTGAAAGCTAAAAATAAACAAATAAAAGATTTTTTTTAAAGTTGGTTGGTTTTTTGTATATCTTAAAGTACCAGTTAAATGTTAGCTATTGTCATTGTTCTCTTTGGTTCAATTCTACTAATAAACAGGACAGTAGAGATTGAGATATAGCTTCATCCTATTCCCACATAATTCTTTATCTCCTCTGCTAGACCTAAATATTTTTTGTTGTAGTTTGGAGATTATGACTATTTGGAATGGCAAAATGTATAAATTTTTTTGTTTATATGGAACAATGCATATATGTATATATATATGTGTGTGTGTGTGTGTGTGTTGTGTGTGTGTGTGTGTGTGTGTGTGTATCTATTTGAGCAATATATTTGAGCAATTTTAGACAAGAGTTTGGTTTATGAAAATGGTTTGATCCAGTATGGATAGTTTGATTTTCCAAGGTATTCTCTTCATAGGAGTGTGAAAATGTATTGTCTGTTCATACAGTAAACTTCTGATGTCTGATTTTAGCCACTAGGTACCAAGTACGCACTAAATTTTTATAACCTGCAGTGGTGAGCAGCAAATTTTCTGTTTTTTCCCTCAATTATCTACATTGATCACCAAGTCTATGTTTTGTAAGTATAACCATTGTGTAATATTTGGTGGAAATGACTTGGTCTGAAATTGCCATCATAAATCCCTCCCTTTCCATGAATGAATAAATGATGAATATGAATAAATGAAGAAAGTATTTTATACTTTATATATATATATATATATATATATATTCTAGTAATAAACAGGACAGTAGAGATTGAGATATAGCTTCATCCTATTCCCACATAATTCTTTATCTCCTCTGCTAGACATATATATATATTACATATATATATATATATATACATACATATATATATATTACATAATACTCTCTTTGTATAAAATCCTATACTGGGGTGGCTAGGTGGTGCAGTGAATAGAGCACCAGCCCTGAAGTCAGGAGGACCTGAGTTCATATCCAGCCTCAGACACTTAACACAAAAATTAGCTATGTGACCTTGGGCAAGTCACTTAACTCCAATTTCCCTCCAAAAAAAAGTCCTATACTAAATGCTTGAGATAAAATTTTTAAAAAGCTTGTGAAAGAGCTCACATTGTAATATAAAGAGACAATTTATGTGGCTACTCATGTGGAAAGACCATAGTCCTTAGGGTAAACCTACGAAACAGGTGGTAGTGCTTCTTTACTAATGTCATTTCTATGACTAAAAACATATTGATTTCTGATACTGTAATATTTGATAGTTCCAACAAAGTTGGTGTCAAGAAATTCATTTTCTAGGTCATTAGTTTGTGACTGTTGAGGCTGAAGGGACTAAAGGAAGTTACTAAATCTAATCTCCACAAGGTTTGCTTCCTTAAACTTTGGCTACAGGGGCTAATCTGGAAGCATATCCAATGATTTGGAATTATTGCTATCCTCAGGGCTCTCAGACTTACCTCGTTATGTGTTGTAGTCACTTGGTAGCAGATGCTTGGGATGTTGATGGTAGGACAATCCATAGGGATTGTTTCCTTTTATTATGTATTCAAGGGCCAATCTGGGAATCAACTTGGTGGTCCAGGGGACAATGCTCTTCTAGGGATTCTTGGATTCTGGGTACTGGTCCATGTCCCCTAGGGTATAAGGGGAGGTGGTAGTTGAGGTAGTTAAACCTACTTGGAATATAGTATCTCTCACTCAGGGTGGCTTGCTGCTTCAGCTAAGCTGGCTCACCTGCCAAGTCAACTACAATAGATGAGTAGTTGTTGATAGTGGTGATACAAATGGTGAGATCTTTCTCACAAGTTCCTTACTTCAGTAATGACTGCTAAGGTTAAAATGAATCAATGCTGTTGTCATGTGGGGACATTACCCCTGATTGGGGGCTCTTTGGTTTACCTGCCCATAGACAGCTGTTCCTTGTTGGAGGGGAAAGAGGTTGGAAGATCCCTTTTCCAAAGGGGTTATTCCCCTTATTATGGCTTTAAAGTCTTTTTTTTTTTTTAACATCAAATGGCTTTTATCACTTGACATCAATTGACCTTATCAATCTGGCATGGATTCAAAGTTAGATACCAACGTATTCCAGTCATTATATTTTACAATCACTATACAATACTGATTACAAGTATTTCACAAATGCTATTAATTTTCCTTTTACAAATTCAAGGAACAAGTCAAGCTGAGATAGCAAAAAGCTTGTTTGTTTGTTTTTTTAAGCAATCCCAACATCCTATTTCCAATTTCTTAAAGATTTAATTCTTAGTTAATTTGACCAGGACTTGCAAATTGTAGATTTTCGTTTTTGGTTTGTTTTTTTTTTTCATTGCTTTTTGGAGGGCAGTTGGGGGTAAGTAATTTGCCCAAGGTCACACAGCTAGGTTTTATTTGTGTGTACATTAAGTGTCTGAGGTCAGATCTGAACTCAGGTCCTTCTGACTCCAGGGCTGACGCTCTACTCACTGCACCACCTAGCTGCCCCTAAATTGTAAATTTTCCAATTAAAATTTCAAAATATTACAACAACAGGGAGAATTTTGGTGGACCTTTTGAAAGTGAGCTTTGAATCTACCAATCTCAAAGCTCCACACTTAATTGGCTTTAATTGGTCAGGCAGGAGAGATTTTTTTTTAAATTTGACTGAGAGGGGTTCCCAAAGAGGGGCTGCCTCCCTACCTGCTACAATGCTCACAAGGAGGGCTCTGCAGGGCCTCCACCTTCTCTTGCCTGAGCCAGCTGAAGCTCAGGGTGGGGGTCAGTCAGACCAGCCCTTAGTCTACCCAGGAACCAGGCTGGCCCACTCCTCCCCCCAGCCAAGGACATGAGCCATGTGGCTGTCCAAGCCAAGCTCAATAAGGCCAATTAGGCTGGGTTAATGGATTTCCTGAGGGGAAGGATTGCTGAAGCAGAAGAGGGTTCTTCTGGAAGCAAATATATCTTCTGAGTGGAAATCAGAAAAGCTCCCTTTCCTTGAAGGTGCTCTTCTGATAGCCACTCAAATGCCTACTTTGCAGGAATAAAAACTTTAAAAGGAGACTTTAAACAACTGAGCTCAGGAAAAAACTTTACGAACACTCAAACACATTACAATCCTTATCCACTTAATTGCTGCCTGTAGATTCTGAACGGGAAGCAAATGGGTTCAAGTGAATAGGATACAGATAACAGACAAAGGTCCATACCCCGCTTGTTTGCTTCCTGCAGTTTCTGAACAGGAAGGAAATGGGCTCAAGTGAGCATAGGACATGTACAGACAAACATATAACCAGACCAGATATGGGCAAGAGGGTCAACGTCTCGAGTCTTGCCCTGGGAAGAGGTGCCCACTGCACTTAATAGCCATGTCTGGCTCTCTCCCCTCCAGAACAGCAGATTTTTAACCAGAATATACCAGAACAATATTTTTTAATAGAACAATATTTAACCAGAATATACCAGAACAATATTTAACCAGAATATACCAGAGCAATATTTTTTAACCAGAACAATATTTAACTCACCCCTAAACTGGAGGTCCTGGATCCATGAAAGGCCAAATAAGGAGCAAGTTGGAGTCAGGAGGCAGGCTCAATATTCTCTCCTTGAGACCTGGGTCCCTGGAATGTCATCAGGTTCTAGCCCCCTTGAGCCTGGGTTGAGGAGATACCTACCTCCGGAGGCTGAGAGCTCTTCTTATTTGGGGATCTTTGCGGTGCCACAGAACACTGCATATCCTCGCTGGGGCCTCCAAATGTTGTACCCCAATAAAAGTGAGATAAAAGACCCCCAAGATTAAATTAAAAAGTGGATTTTATTACCGTGGGACCGTCGGGGTACATGCCCAAATCAGATAGTCGCTTTAAAGTCTTTTATCAGTAAACAATCAGAACATTACACAGGTAGAGCCCAAATGACATTTTGATATGACTGGAGAAAGATATATTTAATGATAACACTATTTAGTGTATGTATGTATGTGTGTGTGTGTGTGTGTGTGTGTGTGTGTGTGTGTGTGTGTGTGTGTATTTGGAACCATATAGCTTGGTGCTATCAAAATATATAAAGAAATTAATGAGATATTTTGATCAGATTCCCCCTTTAGTTTGGAAGACACATTCAATTCTTTTTAGGAGAGATGATCTAATGGATTCTAGGATAGGTAGAACCAGAACAGATTTTAATTGATTCCCTGAAAAGAGGTCTGTATTTTAGAAGAATATTTTTGTGATATTATTGTGATGGTGCTGTATTTTAAATAGAGAATAGTTTTCTATTTGTGTATCAAAAACCTGATATTCTCAAAATATTCATGTCTAATTTATGTAATTGCAGTACCACAAGTATAGTTAACTGTTAGTAAATTAGCAGTTACATCTGGACTTGTAATTTCTTTCCTGTAGAGAAGTGTGTGTGTGTGTGTGTGTGTGTGTGTGTGTCTGTGTGTCTGTGTGTCTGTGTGTGTCTGTGTGTGTGTGTGTGTGTTGGGAGAATGAGAAATAAATACAACTCTTCACTGATGGAAATTGATATCTTGTCTATATCTTGTCTATCTAGTCTTAGAGATTGACCCAGAGCATTGAGAGATTAAGCAACTTGTCCAGAATCACACAACTAGTAAACTTCACTAGAAGAATTTGAACCATGTGCTCCTGATTGTAATGCCTGACCCTATTCACTACATCACACTGCCTCTCACTGTTATTTTTTATTATTTGTAATTATTAGGACCATTCACTCTAACTTAACTTGGTCCTGAGTGCCCAGTTAGTGCATGAAAAAATGCATCAAAATGAGAGAGGCTGACATAAAAGTTATTGCAAAGTGTACACTCTTCCCCCACACGTATACACATATATTTCAAATTTTGGTAGTTTCTTGCCATGGCTTCCCATCTCAATATAAATTTGAGGATGGTTCTATATATTTCTTGACCATGTTAGATCACATTAGATGATGAATTAGTGAAAAGCCACCATTCATTTGTGCCTGAAATAACTGTCCTTAAAGTGGACTAGACCAGACCATCTCTCGGCAGCTAATTTTCTATCTGGGATATTTTTATGGAGAAATTGTCTATTTTGACACCTGCTTTTCAATGACAGTGAAGTATTTTAAAAGGAAGTAAATGGCTAATGGCATAGTTGGTGACATGTTTTACACTCAATCCTGTCATTGAAAAGCCCTCTCTAATAATACATTGTCTGATTTATGGCCCCTGCCTCTTCACTCCACAATATTACATAATTAAACCTGATAATAATTACTCTCATTATAACCACATCTCCTGATAAAATCCAAACTCCTTGGTTCCCCAGGATAATGTTATAACAAGGATGTTCAATTCTATATTTGGTTTCTAACAAATGAGTTGCTTTCCCCAAACTACAGAAATAGACCCAGTGAAGCACCATGGTACAAATCTTTCTCAAAGCCAAAGTAGAAATCGAGATTCAGCAAAGCCCCATGTGCTCAGTTAGGGGACACAAAGCTTAATGGTATATTATTGCAAATAGATAAACTTGTCATTTTAGTGAACATTTAGTAGTCCTTCCAGATAATTAGGCAGTCAGAAAATTGGCTACTCTTCATCATTAGCAGGAAAAATTTGAAATTAAACATGTTGTTACTAGAGAACAATACTAGCACTTCTCATGGGGGTAATAGACTTTTAATAGAAATATTTTACATCCCAAAGTGATTTTTTAAGTTTAAAATTTGTTTTGAAAAACTATATTTAAAGAGACCCATTGATTGAGATTATTTTGTTCAATATTTGCTGTTTTCTGTATCAGTTCTAATTGGGGAGCTTGGTGGAGGAATGGAGAGAGTATAAGACTTGTTCTGTGTGAATGTGGGCAAATCACTTAACCACTCTGAGCCTCAGTTTCTCTATCTGTAAGAGGGAGATAAGAATAGCAACTACTCACAGTGTTGGTGTGAGGATCAAATGAAATAACATATGTCCTGTCCTTTACAAATCTTAAAGTTCTACCTAAATGTTATTTTTTTTATTAGCAGATAAAGAAAATTGCAGCATAGCTCCCACACAACTTTGAGTTACATGATGTTCCACTTGGTGAATTTGAGACAGATGTTTAGGACAATGTTTCTAGAAGGTAATATAGGTCAATCAATCAAAAATGAGTCAAGAACCTAGTGTTTACCAACACATTGTGCTAACTGCTGGTGATACAAATATAAAAATGAAAGAGGAGCTGTCCTTAAGGAACTTACATTGACAAACCAGAGTGTCATTTTTCTAAAACTCTTGGGGGTGTTGATGGCCTCCCCAGTCAAAAGAGGATTGGAATGAGTTGGCCATTGCCCCAACTTCAAGCCAGCCTAACCCAACACCTGCATCTGAGGGGTTTTTATGCTCAAAAAGAGGGCTAGTTGGAGAAGTATTTGCAGAAAACTTCTAATTGCTATGTTAGATTTGTATCAACTGATACAATACCAAGTGAACAGAGCCAGGAGAAATATTTATGCCATAACAACATTGTAAAGCCAAACAACTCTGAAAGATTTAAGGACTTAGATCAAGTAGGTGACCAGAGAACCAATGCTGAAAAATGCTACCTATCTCCTGATGTGATGGACTAAATGTGCAGAATAAGACACACTTTTTAGACATGGTCAGTATGGAAATTTCTTTATTTGACTATACATATTTCTTTTGTCACTTATACCCTCCTCCCTGTCCTGGTGGGTGGGTGGGGACCAGAGAAAACAAATGCTTGCAAATTTAAAAACAATTCATTAAAAAAAGAAGCCCTTGGGAAAGACAGGGGCTACATAAAAATTAATCTCATCCCACCTCTATCACTTAATCTCACCATGCCTCAGTTTCCCCATCCATAAAATGAGGGCACTAGGCTCTCTAGATTCTAAGTCCCTCCCAGTTCCAAATATATGATCCTGTCTCTGGGATCACGATGCAAGGGTTAAGGACAACTATGGACTCAGACTGACCTCTACCCACCAGACACCACTGCTTCTTACTTTTTCCCTAAACATGGACCCAGAATATGTTAAGCCTTAGCACCTTTGCTGGTGGTGTAAATTGGATTTCTGATTTCTAGGATCCAAAGCTGGGGGGTTGTATTTTAAAACAGATTGAGTGTGTATATTAGGGAATTTTTTTTTTTTTTAAATAAAGGCTCAGTATGTTTCAGCCAGTGTGGAAAAAGGTGTGTGTAGGGGGTGGGGTTGGGGGGGGATGAGAGCCAGAGGGAAGCGGGGGAGAGAGGGAGGGGGAAGGAAGGAAAGGGAGAGAGGGAAAGAAAAAGAGTGAGGGAGGGAGAGAAGAAGGGAGGGAGGGAGAGAGGGAAAGAGACAGAGAGAGAGAGAGAGAGAGAGAGAGAGAGAGAGAGAGAGAGAGAGTGAGAGTTGGAGAGTATTGTGGGGAGAAAGAGGAGAGAGACACAGAGGGCAGAGACACACAAAGAACAGTAGGTAATGACCTGTTTTGTTTCATCTGATTGCTTTAATACCTCACAATTTCCTCCACCTCCAGCCATACTGTGCTGTTCAGTTCTGAAAATCAGAAAAAGCTGGTGAAGTAATTTGATGCTGTCCATTTTCCTATGTGCTTTGGCAGCAGACTGTGAAAATGTTCAAGAATGTTTGCAAGTGGTCAGAATGAATATGTGGAAAGATGTGGATCTGAAGTCCTCTTTTAAAATAAAATAAAAAAAATCTCTTAACATGGGAAGAGCTTTTTATGTTTCCCTGATGTGAAAATTATTAGCAGCTAGTCCTAGTCCCCAAATGGGAATTCAGAGTCTACTGCCTAGCTTTTGAATTCGATTAGTGGATGATTTTAAGATGAACTGTGCTTAATTTCTACCAGCAAGAATCAGAATCTGAGCAGTATGTGATTCAAAAAAGGAAGGATTTGATTGAAACTTGCCTTTCTCATACTTTCTGCTTTGATTATTTTGACTTTTCCTTTCTAATTTTCATAATAGGGATATACTAGCTGTTTTAAAATCCAATTTATTGTATGTTAATCAGATTTTTATCATTTCTTTAATTTCCTAGAAATTGTTTGGAAAATAATAGGTTAAGAAAAATTGAATAACTCACTGAAACTTATCTTTAAAAAATCTAGTAAGAGAAAGGTTTGGAAGAAGCCACTTTATTTGAAACTTTTATTTAGAAATTAAAGTCTAGAGGCAAGGCCTCATTGATTTAACAGAGCATCAGCGTCCTCATAATTACATTTAAGTACAATTTTTCATGAAAAATTCCAGTTTCAAAATATCTTCTTTAATTCAGAACTTATTCCTTGGCTATATTCTTATTCATTTGTTATAATAAAGAAATTGTCATTCCTTTCAGAAATTCAATAGTATGGTAACAACATTTTTCAAGGAGAGGAGAAGGTCAAGATTTGTGATTTCATTCATATGGGTAACTTTCAATGTGAAAAAAACCCTCCACTGATAAGTAAATCATCTGTAATTATAGGCCTAAGGAACTGCCTGAGGCACTAATAGTTCAGTGACTTTGTCTAGTGTCAAACAGCTAGCTAGTATATATAAGAGGCAAGACTTGAATCCAATTCTTTTACATTCTAAGGTTGACTAGGTATTCACTTGGCCAAGATACTATGGTAACAAATAGCTATCATTATGTATGTAGTTATACACATGCACACACACACACACACACACACACACACACACACCCGCAAAATATATATGTGTAAATATATTTAATTTAATATAAACATATATAATATATAAACATGTTACATATTTTATATAATATATTAGGTATTTAATATAATATAAACAATATAAAACATTATACATAATATATATTATATAATATAAAACATTATATATATAATATAGTTACCATAGCTGTTAGTTCACATTGCTATTATTAGACCTAATGCTTACATCATTTTTTCATAGCAATTCTGTGAAGACAAAGATGTAAAGATTATATTTTCCATTTTACAGATGAAGAAATCAAGGATAAGAAAGATAAAATAATTTTTTCAAGCTAATAGCAGTAGAGCTAAAACTAGAACCCACTGGAACAAAGCAAGTAGTGTCTGGACATGAGATATAAATGTTTACTTCTCAGTGTCAAATCAGAGTTTTCTTATAAAATCCAGATTTTTCATTTATTGGGGAGTGGAGGGATAAGCATTAGGAAAATAACATAGACAAATTTTGAGTTTGCAACAATATAAATCATACAGATTCTTGCTTATCTCACATTAACAAATGTTTACTATGAATTAATAAGGCAATCAGAGTTTTGTTTATACTACTATTTTGAGGGATAAGTAATTGTTTTCCTTGGGTGAGGGTCTCTCTTTTGAATACAATAGTAATTGGTGTAGATTAAAAAAAAGTGACTGAACCTAGACTCCTCTCTAAATATATAATTTAGGTAAAATTCATACATCATCAAGAATATCTTACTTTAAGTTAGCTAGGAAAATTTATTGAGAAAAATTGTTAAAATCAATGTTGCTAGCAGAAGTATACATTAGATCCTAATGAATTTTTGATTGTTCTGCCAAGTTATATCTGTTAATAATATTGAACTGATTACTGTACTACTCTAGGGAGATGAGTTGCTTTGGGGTGATACATTTGTCAGGGTAAACTATTCCCTACTGGCCTGGAATGGGGTCAGTAAAAAGAATTGAACTTTTGTGTGTGTGTGTGGTGGGGGTAAACCAGGTACTCTCCTGAGTTGCAAGAGAATAGGATTCTATAAGAGGAATTGCCAGGTCATAAGGTAAGCAATAGCCAAGGGTATGATGGAACCTTGCACAGAAAACAAAACCATAGGCCTTAAACCAAGTTAAAAACAGTGGGAGAGCTAGAGTTGAAAGTGAACAGTCAGGAAACCAGAGTGATAGACCAACAAGAGATCAAAGTGAAAATCTAGAATGTAGATAGCTAAGGGTCAGTTTGCTTTAGGAAACATACCTAAGACTCTAAAGAGAGGGAAAATAGGAGTTAGTCATAGCTCCCCTTTCTCTCTAATCTGAGGAGGCTATGTTGGTATAAGCAGCCTGCGCAGAGGAGAAATCCAATCCTAGAGCGGATACAGACCTTCATCAGGACTCCGATGCTTGTGCAAGCATCAATCAGTGGATTCCCAGATGTATGTTGACAACTCGAGTTATTTTTCTCTCTCTTCTTAAGTTATGTGAAAGTTTGCTTCCTGTAAAAGGAAAATAATGTGATCTGTTCTGTAACTCCCTAATTGCCCTGCCCCCACATACACTTTCTCTCAATTGACAGAAAGAGGGAAGCTTTATTGAAATAATACCCTTTTCTTGGTAGGCTACTTAATGGTTTTTTGTAAAAACTAAAATTTGGAGTCACTGTCATTGAAGAAAGTAAATGTCAAAGGGCAGCTATTTGCCACTCTAATATTTTGTAAACTTACTATTGATCTTGCAAAATGGAGGGAAACAGAGAAGAAACAGAGGAAAACATATCTAAGCAGGAACTAAAATAAGAACTATTTTTTAAAAACAAGAATGTAGGGGTGGCCAGGTGGCTCAGTGAATAGAGCACCAGCCCTGGAGTCAGGAGGACCTGAGTTCAAATCCAGCCTTAGACACTTAACACAAAAACTAGCCATGTTGACCTTGGACAAGTCACTTTAACCCCAATTGCCCTCCAAAAAGCAAAAAACAAAACAACAATAACAAAAAAACCAAGAATGTATTTCCTCCTCCCCTACAAAATGAAAATGAAGAGAAATGAGGCTAGTGTGGCATCAAGAGGTCCAGTTAGAAGGCATATTTCTTGCCAAAATGAATATATATATATATATATATGTATGTATATATAAGTGAACTAGTTTCTACTCTTCTCTTCTCCTTTTCTCCTCTCTTCACCTCACTAATCTGTGATTTCCTCCGTATAGGAATTCCATAGGATTAAAATAACAATACCAATGGGGGTTAGCAACTATTCTGCAACTAAGAGTTTTTTAGAGGATTGCCCGAAAGCACTGAGAAATTACATGACGTACCCATGATCACTTACCTATTGGATGTCAGAGACAGGATTTCAATCCAGATCTCTTGTACTCAGATTTCTGCTCATTGATATGTCAGTTTGCCTTTTAAAGCAGTAGTATTGTTTCTAAATCTTCTGTATATATTAGCAATTTAGAAGAATTCAAAACATAGGAGGAATGAGAAGGAATGCTCAAAAACAATGCTAAGTTAAAAACAAAAATACCAATAAACATTAAAAAAAAAACAAAGCCTAAAACAAGGAATATAGGCATCATGATTTTTCAGTATGAATTTACTTCTTCAAAAGTATTATCCTTATGGCATTTAAAATAATACATATTGGGTGGCTAGGTGGCGCAGTGAGTAGAGCATCAGCCCTGGAGTCAGAAGGACCTGAGTTTGGATCTGGCCTCAGACATTTAACGCACACAAAACAAAAACCTAGCTGAGTGACCTTGGGCAAATTACTTAACCCCAATTGCCCTCCAAAAGGCAAAAAAATAAAAAATAAAAATAAAATAATACATATTTATACCTTTAAATTGTTTGAAACTGCTATTCCACTAATAGCTTCTATTTATTAGATATCCAGACCTTATTTGTTTTGTGTTACTACAACTACTGTTTCAAAAGTCTAAATTTTTTTGTGTAAACTCTGATCTAAATTCTATGTTTTAAGAGACAAGTTCTTTCCAGTGAGGCAGTCATTGATAAACCCTATTGAACAATGACCTTCAGGATGATGTTTGGTGGCTGACCTTCCTGGTGGCAATGGTCCTTCTTCTTGGATCTAATATCTTCCATGAGTGCTAACTGATTAGTGCAGTGGTTCCTTGTTTTAAAAAATTTTTGGAGGGGCCTGGCAAATACTTAAAAAAAAGAACCATGTTTTTGTGAACCCTCAGGTTAATTTGATATGTTATAATAATATTTAAAATTTATCCATTAAGTATAACTACAAAGATAACTTTTACTCTAAATCAACATTTATATTATATAATTATAAAATATAAAATTTTGCTTTACTTTTATTTATGGAAGTTTTAAGTAAAAATTATGAAACTAAATATAAAACAAATACAAATATTACATATGGGATACTTTGTAAGAATTAAAAGAAGTACTCCAAAAAGACCACATATGCTCATTATTATCTATAAAACTTAATATAAAATTTCATTATTTTGACATTTTTTGGAATACCAGTAATGCTTTAATGACATAAGTTACAATTTGTAAGCTGTTTAACATAATATAATAACCAATAAATTTAATTTTGATATTGAACTTTCTTATTTAAATAAAGGTTTGCAATTTTTGGCTCAACAACAGAAAAAGCACTATTTTGAATCTAGTTTTACTAGTTTGACTCGTTTGTCTCTGTATTTTGATTCAAAACAAGAGTAAAGTGATAATGCTCATTTACAGAAATATGTGGTGGAAAAGTGACAAAAATGTAAAAGCTCATGCTGAAAGATGGAAATTTATTAAAAATTTTTTTGAGCCACTTAGCCAACTGAAAAGTTATGATATGAAATATCTACTTGCATACTGTTTAATAACAAGCACTTTACTAAATGAAAAATTTACTTAAAGTTCAGTCACATATAGTTTCATTTTAATATTGTTTATATTTAAAATGATCTCTGTAAAGAAAGAATCTCTTAATATATGACTTATTTTTCTCTTCTACTATTAGTACACTGTCTATACTCTTACAAAAACTGAACAACTGATCAGTGTTGGCAATGATTTCCTTTGAACATCATCCAGAGAGAAGAATCCTAACATTAGCAGAAGATAAGTTAAATTGGTAAACAGCCTTAATACTGCAATGAGAGGCAATATATCTTTTAATGCAGATTACAAATCATCTGGAAACCACCATAGGCAATCATAAACATTCTGCAGAAACAATCCTAATATTGCCTCTCAGTGGTCATGGTTTTCAACCCATCTGATATTTATGTTGCAAGAAGTTATATGTTCAGAACATTTTGATCACATGATTACACTGCTGATGAAGTGTGATTAAAGGGACATGAAAGAACTACTCTGTCACAGTGTACAGAATAAAAAGGAGAATATTTGATGCATTTGACCATCCATTTGAAATTGAATATAGAACATAGGTGGCTTGCAAACTATTTGATCATAGGTTGAGAAAGTACAAAAGTATTTTGTATTAAGTCAGAAGTGGTTAGAGTTTGATATAATTACTACATCCTCCCTCCCAAAAAAAGTCACAGCCACATGTCACATGCCACAACTCTTACCATAAACTTGTCCATATATTGCTGTCACCCTAGAAAAGTTCTAAGGTTTTCATGTTTTAGGAATTTGTAGCAGCTTTGGGGTTCAATGGAAGTTTTACAAAAGAACCAGATGGGCCTTTACATATTTAAAGCAATGGCTCATATTGAGAAAAGGATGGATTGATCAATGATATGGTGGTACTTTTGTGAGGACTTAGCAAAGGATTATATATATATATATATATATATATATATATATATATATATATATATATATATATAGTAGAAAGTGCATTGACACTGGAGTCACAAGTTACTTAAGCATCCTAAAAAAAAGTTTTCTCATCTGTAAAATGAGAAAGCTGGAAGAGATGACGTTTCAGCTCTATATCAGTCAGTTTATATTGACTCATCAAGTATTTACTATGTGCCAGTTATTTTGCTCAACACTGGGGATACAAAGATACAAAGAAGGGCAAAAGACAGTTTCTGCTATCAAGGAGCTCACAGTCTACGTGAAGATAATATGCAAACTATGCACAAGGAAGCTATATACAAGATAAATTGAAGTAATCAATAAGAGAAAGGCATTGGAATTAAAGGACCTTGGGAAAGGTGTTTTATAGAAAGTGGTATTTTGGCTAGGATGTGAAGGAACCCAGGGAAATCAGGAGACAGAGATAAGGAGGAAGAGCATTCTTGGCATGGGGAATAGCCAGTGAAAATGCCCTGAGTCAAAAGAGGGAGTTTCTTTCTTACTTTTTTTTATTAATTTGTTTGTTTATTTTTAGTTTACAAGATTCAATTCCATAGTTCCTTGAATTTCAAGTTTCCTTTTCCTCCCACCCTGCACCCCACGACAGCATATAGTCCAGTATAGGATCTGCAAATACTTTCACATTAGACATTAGTCAGGTTACAAAGGCCGATTGTACTAGATGGAATGAAAAATGGTAAAGAGGAAATAAAACCAAACAATAAAAAGAAAAAGATCAAGTAGTTTGCTTCCATCAGGTTTCAAACTCAGTTCTTTCTACTTTTTTCTCTGGATGTAGGCATCTCTCTCCATCATGAGTCTTTCGGGATTGACTTATATCACTGCATTGCTTAGAAGAGTCCAGTCTGTCATAGTTGGTCATCACACATATGTTGTGTCTGTGATTGTATACAAATTTCTCCTGGTTCTACTTTTCTCACTCAGCATCAGTTTGTATAAGCCTCTCCAGGTAAATATGAAGTCCATTTGCTCCTCATTTCTTATAGCATAATAGTATTCCATTACATGCATATACCACAACTTGTTTAGCCATCCCCCAATTGATGGGCACCCCTTTAATTTCCAATTCTTTGCAACCATGAAAAGAGCTGCTATAAATATTTTTGTACATTTGGGTCTTCCTCCCTCTTCTATGATCTCTTTGGGATATAACCCTAGAAGTGGTGTTGCTGGGTCAAAAGGTATGAAATTATTTATAGCCCTTTGGGCATAATTCCAGATTGCTCTCCAGAATGGTTGGATCAGTTCACAACTCCACCAGCAATGCATTGGTATTCCAATTTGCTCACATAGAAGAGGGAGTTTCTTGTCCTGTATTCAGTGTTACTGGATTGCAGAGCATCGTGGGTGTGGGGTGGAGGCAATATAAGGTGGAAGAAGACTGGAAAGATCAGGTTACAAAGGACTTTGAATATCAAACAGAGTATTTTATATTTGATCCTGGAGGTGATCATTAGTCACTGTATTGACTCTGTTCTATTATGAAAGCAAGAGTGAGAGTGATTTGAACATTGTTAATCTGTGTAACCAGAAGAATAGTGATAGAGAACTATGCACATTTTGAGGAAGGAAGGCTTTGGGATAAATATAATGAGCTCTGTTCAGAACATGTGGAGTTTAAAAAGTTAAAGTTGTTATAAATAATACATTAAACCTAAATTTGCAGGATTTAATAGTTACATCTATTGAATTAGCACAAAGTTTTTGGGCTATCTGAAAATAGCTATCCAATATTGAATTTCAGATACATATATATATATATGTATATATACATATACACACAAATATATATATGCATATATATGTATGTATATGAGTTGTCAATAAGAAGAAACTAACAGAAAGAAGCGTCTTGAACTTTCTCAAGAGCAGACTGTGTTTTTCAGGTTTTTTTTTTTTTTACCACTATGTATAGGGAAAACACTTTATCTAGAGAATATAAGGAAGGATGCCATGACACCTGTGTTCATTCTGTTGTTTGAGACTATTTAAAACTCATAATGCTATTTATTTCTTCCCATTTACTTGATCAATAATCAGAGCAAATACAGCACTGGCTTGGTTAGAGCATTGTGATCCAAAAAACTAGTATATTCATTTATGTTGTCAATCTAGAGACATAAATTTATACTGACATCCACATTGTAATTGAAATTTAAATTCAAATATGATTTTGTATCAAATTGTAGCATTTTATTAATACCAACAATAAAGAATAAAAGCTAAGCAATATTAGAATTAATGCTACATATAGGTAAATTCTGGACAAGATGGCTACTAGTGGAAGTGCTAGCTTCTATACAACTACTCCAGCCAAAATACAAAATTCACACCAAGCTGGATGGATAATGATGAAGAACCAAAATAAGTGATTTCTTGTAGCTAAGAATTATACATAAAGTCAGACAGAAACCCACAGTATATAGGAAAGGAAGTCACCAGCAGGATCAGCAACAACAGAGATAAACAAGCATGGTATGATAAGAGATAGGTCAGCTATGGAACCTAAAGATTTCTGTTTCTAAGGACAACAAGCATAGAGGGCTCCCCCATGAAAGCCTCAGGAGAAAGTCCAAAGATGAATTAGAAGCCTGAGGGAGTAATAACTATGACTGTAACAAGGCAGTGCTTAACTTTGGACAGCTTAGGTTCCCAGTTACTCTGAGGTCCCTAACACTCTGTTCTTAGATATTATAGAGGGCCTGGAAGGTTCAGCTTTCTGAACCTCAAAGATCAAGGTCAACACAATAATCTAGGTGATTGTAGAGTAAGATCAAGTAGGGCCATCCACCCATCCCAAAAGCACAGCAGGGGTCAAAAATGGCATAAAACTTCAAGTCAGGAACAAAAGTTAAAGATGTGAATAAAGCAAAGAAAACATTGACTAATATAAAACTTCATTGTATATCTAGTGATGTCTCTAAACAAGGAGAGAATAATTTTATAATACTTGTTAATAGAGATGCAAAGGGGAAAATGGATTTTCCACAAAAATTGCATGCATACCTAGAAGATATGAAGTAAATGATCAAAAATGAAATAAAATCTCTGGAGGAAATAATTCGAAGGCCAAAGAATAGTTTAAAAGAGAAAATGATAAGCCTTTATTATATATCTTCTTTCTTCTATATCAAACACATATTAATGACTCTATGAGACAGCAAAGAAGTATTAGAACAAAAAAAAAACAAAAATATGAAGAATATGTAAGTTACCCCATATGAAAAACAACTGACCTGGAAAACAGGTCAATGTGATTGCTTAAAAATCATCATACTTCTTGAAAATTATGATATAAAAACTCTTGACATTTTTTAAAATCACAAATGAAAATTACCTTGTTCTTTTAGAATCACAGAATGAAGTCAAGATAGAAAAAAATCTACTAATCAGCTCTTGAAAGGAACTCCAAAAGCAGTTCCCACAAATGTTATATCAAAAATTCAGGATTTCCACATCAAAGAAAAAGTACTGTAAATATCCAGAAAGGAGTTCAATTACAAATTGAGCCACAGTCAGAATCTTATAAGTCATAGTAGCTTTACTATAAAAGGCAAGGAATAAGGGCAGAGGGACTTAGATTATAGTCTTCCAGAAGGCAAAAGATTCAGGGTTTTAACCAAAAATGGTTTTTCTTGTGAAGCTGAGCATGATCCTATTGGAGAAAAAATGGACCTTTAATGGAATAGAAGACTTTCTATGTCTGATGAAAAGACTAAGGTAAGTAGGAATTTGAAATAAAAAAAATGAATTCCAGAGGAACTTTGAAAACTAAATTTATTTGAGCAATTGAGAGGAGCTGCATGTTGGTGTAGGGCTAACACTCTGAATGAGGGGGAAAGAAACAAGAATTCCTTCAGAACTTCAAAATGTCTTCAAAGAGTATTAGGAGAGTTTAATATGTGGAGTGGACTGGTTCTGTTCTGAAAGTCTCTTTTTTTTTTTTTTTGAGAAAAAAGGGAAGGTAAAAGTAATAATAGTAATATAGAAGGAATGAAGAATAGACATGGAACTTGCTATTTCACATAATTGGGATGAATGAGAAGAATACACAAATATAGAGGAACAAAGAATCAGGTACCACATGCGTTTCATTCTTATCTGAGACTGACAAAGGAGGCTTGAACATAAACACATACACATTTTGATGTAAAGATACATCAAACTCAAGAGGGAAACAAGCAGGAATGATGAGGGCAGGTATGGTAAGAAGGAGTATAATACTGACAGAGAACAGTAACAAGCAAAACAGGCTTCCTGATCCTGAAGGTAGGAATAATATAAAAAAAAAAACCTAAGAAAAGACAAGAGAAAAGGAAAATATAAGACGAAGTTTATCAGCTGGATGAAGACTGAACAAACTGTAATACATGAATGTAATAGAATGCTGTATCCTATAAGAAATGACAAAAGATGTGATTTTAGGGAATTCTGGGTACTATCAATTGATAGTGAGTGAATTAAGAAGAACTAGAACACATCATTCATTGTAAAGAAAAGACAATAATGCTGATAAACATAGTGACCAACCAAATTTCTGAAGAAGATTCAATGAAATTGTTACTTGTGTCCTAACAGAGAGATGATGCACACAAGATACAGAAAATAACATACATTTTTGGACATGGTCACTGTATGAATTCCTTTTCCTTCATGTTGGTTATTTTTACAAAGTTGTTTTTGTCTTCCAGTTTTTAAAAGGAAAAGCTAGGGGAAATTAACAAAAGTAAACTTTCCCTCCCCCCGCCCCAAATATACCCAAAACAAACCAGGATCAGTGAAATCTTTTTTAGACATAAAGAATAGAATAGCGGCGTGGCTAGGTGGCTCAGTGAATAGAGCACCAGCCCTAGAATCAGGAGGACCCAAGTTCAAATTTGGCCTCAGACACTTAACACAAAGAAACTAGCTGTGTGACCTTGGACAAATAATTGAGCCCCAATTGCTCCTCCAAAAAGCAAAAAAAAACAAAAACAAAAAAACAAAAAACAAAGAATAGAACAAACAGAATTTCAGAAGGAAATACAGGTAAATAAGATCACTTAGAAAGTAATATATTATTTACTTTATAATTTCAAATAAAAATAAAGCAACAGAAATGGAATTTTACACTTTCATATAAATATGGAGTTTTTTTCATTTAAGCTCAGATTAGAGATTAATTAGGAAGGGCACACTATTTACAAGAATAATGAAAGGAACAAAAACCAGTTATGCTTTTTAAAAATCTTTAAATATTCTATTCAGTTTTTACTTGTTAGCATATCAGCTTTGCATAAAAAGCTCTTGTAGGCAACTTTACTTTTTTTTTCTTTTTTTTGAGGGGGTAATAGCTTTTCTCAATTCTAGCAGCTAAGTAACACAGTGGACAGAATACTGGGTCTAGAATCAGGAAGTCCTGAGTACAAATCCAGCCTTAGACATTTTCTATGTGACCCTGGACAAATTACTTTACTTACATTTGCCTCAGTTTCCTCATCTGTGAAATTAGGATAATAATAGCACTTACATTCCAGGGTTCCAGATAACTTGCAAGTCATGACATGTTCCTAATGTCATGCTCCTCTTTGAAAATAAAGGACAAATAACAACCTGTGAGTAGTAGCTGCCCCACTGGGGACCTGATGGGTCAGTTCCAGTTGGGCAGTGCAGCTCCTTCCTTCCTTCCTTCCTTCCTTCCTTCCTTCCTTCCTTCCTTCCTTCCTTCCTTCCTTCCTTCCTTCTTTCCTTCCTTCTCTCTTCTCTCTCCTCTCCCTTCTAACCCTCCCTCCTCTTCCTGTCCACATACAGAATCATACCCTTACCAGTGGGTACTCTACCCAAAGGAACATAAATTCTGATCATGGAAACCTAGCAATATATCTTGGGATTTATGGGCTAGATTTCTTTTTTATTGACCATGCCTTAAACTCAAATAACTGACTCTCATTGATTGGCCAACAATCGGTCCCAGCCCAAGTCTCACTTTGTCATTGTTTGGATTTTGATGACTCAGAGTGAATGTAAATAACAATTATTTTTGTTTTAGCCAGAAATCCTGAGGGTCTTCACCTCCTAGATTGGTGGGTTTTTAATTTTATTTTATTTTATTTTTGACTAGGTAAAAGAAGTCATTCATTGTCTCATTTTTTAAAACCTAACCTTAGCCACTGAATGGGTATTGCTTCAGATAAACTGAGGGAAAGACCTTAGCTTAAAAAGACCAAGGCTTCCCACTGCCTCCAGGACCATCTCCAGTCATCCTGATCCATATCTTGCCACTGGAGGAGAGAGCGAGGCTGGTAACTTTGCACAACTCTGCCTCATTTAAATCCAATTCACTTAAAAGTCATGAAATCTCCTTCCCAACATCATGGCTCTCTTCAAGAAAGGACAAACAACAACAATTATCTCAGTAAGCAGTTATAGTCTTGGTTTCAGGGGAAAAGTAATTTTAAAATATCAGAACAAATACATTTAGGGAAATAAGGTAAGCTTATTTCTACTACTGTACAGAAAAAAAATTAATTTCTTAATGCATAGTATAGAGACTAATGTAGCCATGCTCCAACCTCTCTGAGCCTGTTTGCTCATCCTAGCTATCACTTTACCTGAAGCTCTGAAGCTAGACCAGATGTCTGAGCCATTTGCCCCTGCCCCCTACTCCCAGGAGCTCTGATTCAGTAAGACCTGGGTTCCAATACTAACTCTGTAATTTATGAGCTCTATGAACCGGAGAAATTCCCTGAACCTCTTTAAGCTTTAATTTTCTCACCTGTACAGATGGGACTCCATTACCTACTTGGTGAGATTGTTGTAAGGAGCAAGTGAGAAAATATATGCTAAACATTTTTGAAAGTTTTAAAGTATCACATAAGTATGAGTAAATATTAATCATTCTGTGATTATATGCTATTTATATTGGAACTGGTTAAAATTTGTCTTAAGTAACCTGATAGGTATATTCACTTTTCCTGGTACTACAAAATACCTAAATATTGCTACTGGGACAAATGAAACATCATGGTCTAGGGCAAAGAGCACTGGATTTTGAGTTAGAGATCTAGGATTCAAATCCTGTCTCTAGTTATGTGACTTAGTTGGGTAACTTTTCCTCTGTGAATATGAGTTTCCTCTTATGTGAAGCAGACATAACAGTATTGTCTCCACCTACCTTATAGCTGTGATAAGGATATTGATAGCCTAAATATTATGGAAATGAGAGGCGATATAAAGGCTTCCAAGCAATTCAAATGGTAAGTATTACAAAAATTGTAGCTAAGCTGTATTTAAAAAAATTAACAATCAGTAATCTGGATTCATATTTTATGTTCTTAGATGAGATCTTCCCAACTGCCCATGATTAAAGTAAAATACAATTTTAAAAATAACTATAATATGGAAAGCAATCATGTTCCCACCCTTTCCAATGAGAAGCTTTTATTTCTGGGATGTTTTATTTACTCTTATTTTAATAATAATCTGCTTTATAGGATTTTTAGTTTGACACACTTTTGTCTTTTTATGTCAAGTAGCAGAGGAAAAATCCCCTTCCTCCCAAGTGCTGGTGGATCAGCAGGGGTTCCTTGTTCTGCTATATGGAACAGGATTGTAAGGTTTCCCACAACATCTCTGCTTTAAGGCTAGAGATTTCCCAGGCTGATAGCACTGCCAGTGAATTCCATTTATGCTGTCCTTGTCTCAGGACCCTGCTGTTAGGGAGTGGATGCTAGCCTGGCTAGATCCTAAGTTAAGTGTGTTAACAGAGTTTAAAGAAATGTTCAGAACACCACCCAATAGTTCCAACACACCCCTTGCCAATGGCACTTGAGAAACTGCAGTGCTGATTCGGGGACATGTCTTTGAAAATCAAAACTCTTTACAGCTTAACTTGAAGTATATAGTAGCAGGATGGGCATCTGTGAATGTAACTGGTACTTCCTGGTAATCATGCAGCTCATTTCCATCATATGCATCCAAAATCAAAGTAGAACTGAAAGATCTACTTGTTTTTCTATTATCTCACCCACTGGTAGTAGAAACTAAGGACGTCTCTATGTTGTGAGACTAAGTTTCTTTTTTTTTTTCTACTTAAAAAGAAGAACTAAATAAGTAGTCATTAAATAGGTAAGAAAAGAATACAAACAACCTGCCAACCCTTTACATCAAAGGAAACAGGAGTTACTTCTCTGGCATCTGGTTGCAGACCCAGGTCAGACAGCAATCAATAACAAAATGGACAGCACCCCGCTCTGCACATATTTCACTCTAAGTGTCAGCTTGGAGATCTTTCATGGGGATTAATAGCTGTACCAAGTGGCTCTCTCAGCAATAGAGTGCTTTTCACATGAGCCTTTTCTCCAGTGACTTCTGAGAGCCAAGCCTGTTATCTGATTGGTGGAAGCTTCTAAAACCAGGCACTGAAACAGATTGTCCACTAAGGGTTGAAATTCCCCAGTTGCTCTTTATATTTCAAACTCAATTTTGCTGACGTATAGATCTAAAACTAATGACTTTCCGGTGCTTTGACTATTCTCATGGAACTATATAGGGCAACAGCCTTTCTGAAAATTTTGTTTGAAATTGTAATAACATTTTTATTTATAAGATTAAGGGGCCTCTTTTCCAGGGAAATAAAAGGCAATATTTAAAGCTGTTTGAGCCATTGCATAAAGAAATAAAATGAAAAGATACTTAAGAACCCAATGAAATATTCATCTACTTCTCTCTTTTACCCCCTCTGTCTCTTTGGTTTTATGTCTTAAATAAATATTAGGCTCGATCTAATTTTTCTTTTAAAGGAAGATTTACATTTGGGCTTCTGACTTTAAAATGTTATTTTTCTTTACTCATTTATTTAAAATATTCACTGTAGAATGTGAGATATTGAAATAATTATAGACACATTTCTATATTTCTGCTCATCCTGTCTTTCCCACAGTGTTTTGGAGATCGGCTAATTTAGTTCTAATGATAATATGACAATAGTGTAGTAATTCCTATAGACATAAGTTCATAATGCTTCTTCTCTGTGGAGACTGGGATGAATTGCTGCATACATGGTATTACCAAATGCTCAAGCAGAAAGGGAGTTGAGAATTTCTCTATTCCAACCTCCTTCTCTTACAGATGAGAAAGATGAGATGACTTACCTAATGTTACTCAGCTCATTAGTGGAAGACCTGGAAAGAATCTAAAAGTACTTTCTAGTATCCCATACTGGTTCCCCCTGGATAAAAGCTCAAAATACAATTAGACTTTTTTCCCTCCAGGCTTAAAACTTTGAAGCAACTTCCTACCCTTTTCTTCTTAGATTCTAACTTCTTGTAATGAACTCTGGTCAATTATCTCTTTACAATGTCTCCCAGATCTTTTTCCATCCCTTCCTGGTCATAGAAAGAGGGTTGGGTTTGGAGCCAAAGGGCCTGAGCTAAAATCCTGGCTCTGATACTTTCCACCTGTCTTAGCTTAAGCAAGTCACTTTACAAGGCTGGGCTTCAGTGTCATCTATAAAATTAGAAAGTTGACCTAGATGACATTTAAGGTTACTTCTATTTTCATAGATATGATCCTATGTTTAGGATGAATAAATTAATTCTAAAAACTGTTTCTTAAACACTTTGTACCACTGGGGGTGATATGCCATTTCCATCTATGTTCATTTTACAGATGAAGGAACTGAGGCAAACAGGGTTAATTGGCTTGCCCAGAGTCACAGAGCTAGTAAGTGTCTGAGGCCAGATTTGAACTCTGGGAGATGTCTTCCTGATTCTATGCATGGCACTTTATCCACTGTGCTACCAAGCTCATGGAATGGTGGATACAGTACTGGATTTTGGAGTCAGACATTTGCATTCCTTCTCAGATATTTACTATTTAAATGATTCTGGGAATATCATTTAATCATTCTCAATCTCAGTTTCTTCATCTGAAAAATGGAGAAATAGCAACACCTACCTCACAAGGTTGTTGTGAAGATTACCTGAAGTAATACATGCAAAATTGTTTGCAAACTTCAAATCACTATGTACATGTGGATTATAATGATTATTCTGCCAAAGATTTTGCACAAATTGGTCCTCTCTAGTGAAGTCATTTTTAAACTTGTCCTTTTACTCATAACATTTGTAGCATCTATTAGTCTGTGTTTGTCCTTTGAAAATGAATCGATCTGGGGTGGCTAGGTGGCACAGTGAGTAGAGCGTCGGCCCTGGAGTCAGAAGGACCTGAGTTTGGATCCGGCCTCAGACACTTAACACACACACAAATGAAAACCTAGCCGTGTGACCTTGGGAAAGTTACTTAACCCCAATTGCCCTCCAAAAAGCAAAAAAAAAAGAATTTATCATCCCTACTGTATTTTTTATATTTTAATTCCTATTATCTAAAATGCTTTTCCCTCCTCTTTTAAACAATCCTTACTTGGGATCTCCTTTAATGCCAGGCTTACTTTTTCTATTGGAATATTTTTTTTCACTTCTATTCCTAGGAGCCATCACTCAGTTTAGTCCATTCCTTATAATCAGACTGTCTAGTGGTATCCCCAGGACATGAATGTTAGGAAACTAACAGGGAAAGAAACGGGTCTGATAGGACCATACAGAGCTAGGTAGGGAGACACATATTCTGTTGTCTTCATCCCTCCCTAGCACAAAATCACACAAATGGTGGGCAGTATAATGGTGCATACCTGCTACTTCTTGCTATTTCAGATCCTTGCACCCTGATATGAATAAGTCATATTTTATCATTGTGTCATAGAACTAATCATTTAAATTATCGAATCATCTTTCACCTCCCACAAAAGTAATTAGGACTTGCAATTCCAATTTAACTTCCTTTCCAACACGGCTGGAGTATAGTAGTATTCAATTAGGGGTACTAGGAATAGTTGCTTACCCAGACACACTTTTGAGGCTTAGTAGAGTGTCATCTTGGAAGGTCACCCATTCCTGCTTTGGCCACAACATTTTGGGCTCCTTAGGACAACATGGGAATGCCTTTGTGGAGCATTCACCTTTAATCTTAGAATTATCACATATATTGACTAGAAACTATTGAAGCTAGAGTAGTCAGGGCCATGTGGTAGAAATTTTCTGAATTTCTATTTCACCAAATAATAAGTTGGCTTGGATAGAAGAAATAAAAATCTAATAGTTTCCTGAAGTGATTTCACTTGTATATAGCAGCCTGGTTTTGAGTATATAGCAGATTTAAAAAAGACAAAAATGAGAAAATTTAACTCAATTCGATAAACATTTGAGAGGAAGCCTGATATGGTGGATAGAGAGTCAGCCTCAGAGTCAGTAAGACCTGGATTCAAGTACCACTTCTGACACATACTAATTGTATGATCCTGGGCAAGTCACAAGTTTCACTTCCTCCAGGCCACCCTCTGAGACTTAAAGTTGCAAAGTGGATAAATATTTGCATCTGGAGAGGGAATTTCCTCATGAGGAATTCTTATAAAAATAAAATTGCAAATCTGGTTCCTCTTCCTCCCCCGCCAAGAAAGTATATTTGTTAAACACACACATTATATTGTCTTATTGGTAGTCCATGTCTAAGGACATAAAAGGACATGTACATAAAAGGACATCATATGCAGAGATGTCCTTCAAATGACAACTAATCTAGGGATCTTTGGTAAGTATATTGTAGGACCAGTCTTGTGCTGGGGCAGGGTAGGAATGGGGCAAGGAGTATCTGATGAAGTATAAAACATGTTCTTTTCCCTCTAGGCCTTTACTCTCTTGTTAGGGAGATAAGACTAATTGACATGAAAAAAATCAGAGAACATAATCAGAATTATGGACCAGGTAGTCCATAATTCAGTGCTAAATTAATGGGGAACAGAACACAAAAATGTTGGAAGTTCAGAGAAGGCAGAAAGAAGTGTGACTTGACACTAGGAGTAGTTCCAAAGTATTTTACATGTCTGACTCTGACTTTACTTAAAATCTATGTTCACAAAGTTTTTGAAAAAGTTCTCCATGGCATAATTGTATCACTTTTTCAGTGAATCATTCATTAATCAATCAACATTTATTAAATTCCTAAAGCAATTGGCATTAAGGACCACGCTGTAGTGGCAAGCACCCCAATATCCCCAGGGTGGCTGCCAACACAGGTTCTTAGATTTGCTTTTCTAAAGGAAAGCAACTCAAAATGGGTTAACAAGCTTACTTTAATCAATCAAACATATATCATTTACCTAGTTCAGGGGAAAAAGGTCAGTACCCTCAACTTCAGAGTATACAGATAGTGCTTACAAGATAGAGAAACAAACAAATCAAGCAGACAGGCTTCCAAACTGTTCAACCATTCCATCAATACCAAATCACAGTTACCAGAGAGGGAAGCATCAACATCTGGGTGTTCAAAGTGGGGGGGGGGGGGCTGGAGGAGGGAGGGTAGATTCTCAACAGCTGCCCAGAGTCTCATCTGGTCAAATCACACAACACTTCTCAAAGTGAGCCCCAAAGCAAAGCCTCATATCAGGGATTATATAGCCTTCTCCTGGATCAGAGAATGTCACAACCCTCTTGACCCACTGCCCAATCACACAGCATCAAGGTGTAGGCATTCCTAAAAACCAAGCCTCCTGCCACAGGCTCCATGTGACCACATTCAGACTATTAGGGGGCAGAGTATATTTTCAAATCAAGGAAGGTTCTCAGAGTCTCTTAAACCTATCAAAGGGCTAGGGGCAGGGAAGATCTTTAAATTTGCATTTCCATTACACACACCAAAATTATCAATAAGAAAAATGTGTATTTTTTGCCCCCATCATGCTCCCTGTAATACTACATATAGGCAGTGGCCAACTCAGGGAAATTGACCTTTTCCCAGGGACATTTCCTCCAAAACACACTTACCTGTCTGGTATCTATCCCAACTCCTGGGGATACATATACTTTCCTCTAGGAAGCTAATTAGCTAAGTCTTTGATTATTGCTGCTAGTGTGTTGGATAGATGCCTTATTGTTCATTCATTGGAAGAGGGGGGGAAGAATTGCTCAGGACAGGCAGGTATTAATCAATTGAGATATTTATCATTGTAGGTGATAGCCTCCTTGAGGAAATTGAAGATTAATTGGATTTTTGGAGTAATGTGTTAATGATTATTAGTGTTTTAAAATATTATAACTTGCAAGTAATATCTGTGCAACTGAACATTCTGGTGTTTGTCTTGTTCTCCCCCATGGAGAGGAACATAGATTTAAAATTTAATCATGAATTTTGGGATTTGTAATACAAAGAGATTATCTTCTCTCCTTACCCTAAGAGAGGCGGGGATTATTACAAGGGTTTTTGTGGGTTTTTTTTGGAGGGGGAGGTAGAGGAGGACGATGAAGCATAGACTTTCATTATACTCAGAGCTCTTTAAAAACTGGAGAAAGAAGAAAGCTGATGGCAGAAAACAGTGAAGTGGACAGCAGTAGAGACAGGCAAAACAACAGATGATTGGAGAGAAACATCTACAGATGTTTGCAAGGTAATCATCAAGACTACCTTTTTATGTGCCTGCAAAGGTCAGCTTCCTCTGACTACACTCTATTGCCTTTTTTCTGGGCTGGTGTGTGTGGTTTTCTTTTTCTTTAATTTGCTTTTCATTTCATATACAATATTTATGTTTTATCATAGGTTTTGTGGTGCAAATTTGTTATCTATTTAAATGCAGGGGTTGGGAAAGTAAGGCAAATGGAATATCCCAGTAACTAATTTGGTATTCCCAGCATTTAAATAAGATGAAGGTCTGTGCCCCAGTCAAAAATAATCATGATTGTATTTTGATTTGGGAGAGTAGCCATTTTTTTTAAAGAATTCTATGATTTTATTACTTGTTTGTATTAGTTCCTAAATAACACAGAAATGATCCATGTAAAGCAGGACCATTTTTTTCTCTAGACTAATGGCATCTTTTGAGCCAGATTCAGGTTGCCAGAACGCAGGAGCCCCAGGGAAAAATTTCAGCTTCTAAGCAATGGCTTTGACCAAGAAAAGTCATACATCTCAGAATCACCTAATAGGAGGAAAGAGGAATTTTATGGAAATAATCCACCCCTCACCATTTATCAATTGGGATCTAGGATGCAGGAAAGTGACTATCTGTTCCCAAACCTTGCCTTATAACACCACCATTTAATTCTATCTGTGTTTTAACTTTTTAAGTCAAGGAACCTCATCTCCAGCTGCAGTAATTTAAGATGTATACTGTTTTATGTTCTGATGATGCTTAAGTATAATCTTCCAAGAATATTGAACCAGCAGTTACACATTAATTTATTGGACTCTGTTGTTAATGCCTGCTTATAACACTTCTATCAGTTCTTGTGCTAAATTATGTCCCATACTAATTTCATATTGTACAATGCCTACTTTTTCATTTTTCTTTCCTCTTTTTAGGGTGAGGGGGAAGCCCAAGCTATAACTAAAGTCATACTAGAAGACACCAGGGAAGTAGAAAAAGGTGATCCTAACTATTCTTTTTAGAGAGCAGGCTCCTGAGGACAGAACCTGATCTAAAGCATGTCTGCATACAGACCAGGAAGACATGGTATTCCAACCCAGCAGCAGTGGATCTTCAAGGTTAGATTTGCAAGTGTTTCATAGATATTTGTTAAATTGAACAGAAACCCATTTCCAAATGTAGAATTCTTCCTATTAATTCTAGGCATTAACAAATGGGGAGATTTTCTGTCCTGCAAAGACCCACTGAGTTTGTGGTCAGAAGACTAAGATTTAAACTCTCTGGTTACTAGTTCTATGACTTTAGAAGAGCCATTAAGCAAATGTATTGAATTGGAAGTCTTCTAAGTTTGTTTCTTACTCTATATATATCTTGTAAATCCCATCTACTAGGGATTGCTCATAGAATATGAGCATATATATATATATAATTCTGGGTCTGGAAGAGATGGTCAGAAATCATCTATTCCAACTTCCTTATTTGACAGATAAGGAAATGGAGGCCAATTTAATTGCCTAAGGCTAGAATTTGAACCTTGCTCTTCTGACTTTCATTACAATAGGCTTCTACACCATGCTTCCTCCTCTTTTTCCAGGAATGTGCTGGAACCACTTCGAACCAGCTGGCTAACTGATTGTTTAATTTCCATGTGAGCATTTACAACTCTGAAATAAACAAATCAAGGCCAGATTTATTGTTTTGTTAATTGTCTAAAGTTAAGAAAGTAATGAAAAATTTTAATGATGCAGATTAAGCTTTTTTTTTTTTTAAGTACTATGAGTAACCCAAACCCTGAAGCTGGTTGTTAAACATTTACCAGCGTGTCCCAAAAGCTATTCTGATCAAGTGAATTTTCCAGAAAGAGCTTTGTACAGACTGTTTGGGATGCTGTAAGTAGCCTGTGTCAGCTCTACATCATGCAGGGACGGCCATCTTAATTACTTTCTTTTACCTGCTCTAAGGAGTTTGGGTTCAGCAGGGACTCTTTAAGTAGAAGAAAAGCTATCTGATTGAGGAAGCAGAGTAATTATACTTGAGACCCCAGTGAGGGTTTATCTTTGTTGGTTGAGAGAATGCTGATAAAAAGCACCACACAAACTTGTCTAGGCTGTTCTTTGGTCCCTAGCAAGGAATGTTCCACTTTGGTAGAAGACTGGGGCAAATGCAGAGCTTGGTAGCTTTAGTGCAGTTTGATTCCTTATTGAGACTCCTTCCAACTTATCACCTGGCTTCATCCTCCTTGACACATCATCCAGATGGATATCTGTGGGGAGTTACCAGGGCAGTTCCCTCTTGGTACTGTTACCTTGCTTTTGATTTATGACCTCCACTCAGAATGCCCTGAGGTCATCTTGTTAGCAACTGCTAACTTTGGAGTGACTGAGTCTCCCCTGGAACATTTTATTTGCCAGATGGGGGCTGCTTGCCCCAGGCGGTTACCATAGACAACAGCCTCCAATTTATCTCAGAGGGCCTTGACCCTTTCCTAGCCTGACATGGTGTCAAATGTGTCACCATGCATACTGCTCTGTTCCCCAATAAAGATGGAGTTGGGTTAGGATATACATTCTTAGCACAGTGGCCAGATTGCCACCTTTAGCCCAGACCAATGGATTCAAATTATTTTTCTGGTCTGGCATATCCAAAATGGAGTGAAATACAACCCAGTATATGCCACAGTATCCTTAACTTAAAGACAAAATGAAACAAATGAACAGAGTATTAAGAATGTAAACCTTTTGTTTGGTTTGCAAGATTCACAGGACACCTACCCATAATTTGCAAATGCTCCTTGTAGTCTGATTATCTGCTGCAGAGAAGGTAGTATTTGCAAACATAAATTTAGGAATTTCCTTCAAAGAGAATCCTACAACAACCAAATTGGAAGGGAATAAGAAAGGTTAAAAAGTGTGTTTTGTCTTTAGACCTGCTTTCTTTTCACTTGGTTTGACCTTGTTGTCATTGCTGATTTTATTGGGGTGTATTTTTGTCATCAGGAATTATTTTTGTGATAGATCTCTAAGATATTGGCCAACCTTTTCTGTGAGGATTAAATATAAAGCCCCTGAGGGCCACTAGGCTCTATTTTTGGTACTATCACCATCTGGCATTGGGGCTTGGAGGGACATGGTTGAGATTGTCCTTAGCTTCATCACCATCAGGTCATTTCATGGGTTATGTCAGAGAACATGCAGAGATATTTGGGTTTGGAATCAGAGACTTTGGCCTTAAGACTGAAGACTGCTGCTTATTTTTTCTGACTTACCTTGGTCATGCTGTATAGACTCAGTAAGGATCAATTTTCTATAAAAATGAGCCCCCTTTCATATCTAAATCTTTACATTATGATGAGCTAAGTGTCATAAGAAAGTTTTCAGGCAGTTTACAGAAGCAGAAAAAGACAGAGGCAATATAGTATAATTTGATATTCATGAACTCTGGGTTTTAATATAATTTTTGCTACTATTTAATGCTGTGATCTTTGACAAAACATTATTTCTAATTGGTATAGAAAGTGTTGGGTTAGATGATCATTGAATATCCTCTCAGTTCTAAAGGTCAAGGAATATTCCTAATGAAAGATAGTTTTAAAAAATCATAAGTAGATATGGGATTGGATATTAGGAGGAAATGGCAGAGGAGGTAGTGTTGTACAGCTTATTGCTACTCATTCTAGATAAAATGAAAATAATTATAACCATATAGGGTGATTGTCACTGGCTATGGCATGAATTTGGAAGAAAACTTGTTCTCTAAAGAAGATGGACCCAAGCTTTTGTTATCATCTTTTTTGAGCTATCATTGGGTTGTTTTCTTTTGAAGTCATTTTTTTAATCAGTATCACTAAGTAGGTCTGAATAAAATGGTTAACCAGCTATTAATAGCACCTTTTGAAACCAAAGGCTTCCTATCCATCTAAATGGTTTAAAGGAATTTTGTTGTCATTTTGAAGTCCTGAACTAAAATTTAATCAACTTCCAAAGTTATAATTTGGAGCATTCAATAATTAGCTGAGAATGATGCACATAATTTTAGTTCTTCACATTTCCTCAGAGAAAATATTCAACTTCCTTGGAGGTGGGTGGATACCCACAAAAATGTTTTATAGCTGCATTGTATGAAGGCAGATAAAATTAAACAAATATTACGTAATACATGAAAGTCCCATGGAAATCTGTGTCATAATTATTTGAATTCTGAATCTTCTTCTGACCTGTCACACGATTCAATGGGTAAATGACTTCACCAGTGATTTCATTAGTTTTTTCCTCCATGATGGTAGAATGTATACAGTGACACTGATATCATTCATTAATGCTAACCACTGAATCAAAATGAATGAAAGCACTTTTGTTCATTTATTCATTCCATTTAATAAAGACCAACAGAAGTTATATGGTCAAATCCTCTGGTTAACCAGAATCCTACTACTTTATAGTATCTCTCTCTTAAAATTCTACAGGAGGGGCAGCTAGGTGGCACAGTGAATAGAGTACTGGCCCTACAGTCAGAAGGACCTGAGTTCAAATCTGGCCTCTCTCTGTATACACACACACACACACACACACACACACACACACACACACACACACGCACACACTAAGTAGGATGGATGATAGAGTTAAAACTGGGATTTTTCCTGTCTGACATAAAATAGGAGACAGGCATTATAAGAGGGTTTCTAGGGAAGTTCACCTGGTATGCAGCTTCTTGCAGGGATGGGGAACATGTGGCCTTAAGGCCACAATGCAACCTTCTAGGACCTTCTAGGACCTAGGTCTTTTGATTGAATCAAAATTTAAAGGGCCACACTTAAGGACCTACAAGGTCATGGATCCTCCACCTCGGTAATCTGAGATAAAGAAAATCCATATCATATTATAGACAAATTCTAAATTTTGGCCTGCTGGTACACATCTTTGGTTGCCCTGCTTTAGTTTCAGTTCTGACTTTCTTATCTCTCGTGGACCATTATTAAAGCCCAGAACTCTATAGCTCCTCCAGTGTATCTTTCCAGTATTTTGTCATCCTGATGATAATTCAAAGTGAAAATTAACAACATAAATTGTCAATATGCATTTTTAGAGCAGATGGCCATCTTACCAGTGAAATTTCACTAGTGTCAGGAAGATTCTTCAACTAAAAATAATAAACTTTTTTTCATCTACTCACTGGTGCTTGAAATTTCTGAAGGCAGGGAACCAAGCCTTTTGTTCCCCACTTAAACATAAAGTTCAAAGTGCAAATATCCCCAAGAGGAGCAACACATTGATTTATATTCACTCAAAAGTATAAACAATTAATATCAAAGCTTTTTCTGAGAAACAGTTTTGATGGAAGAAGGGTTCAGAAAGGGTCCTTTTCGAATCCCTATTGCAAATCTCATCTCTCTCAAACAACTATAAAGAAGTTGGGTGAGAAGTTTGGGTGGAGTTGACCTGGAAGCCCTACTCTTTCAGAGATCATTATTTTCCAGGGAGGTATCTCTTCTTCTCTCTGTGTCCAGAATTAGGTGTTCAATTTCTCAAAGCGAAAAGGAGAGAGCCTCTAGAAAATAAAACTTATGAAGGCTCAATGCAAACATCAATATTATAAATTCTATTTAAAACTTTGAGATTGCTTATCTCTCTGAGTCCTTCACCAGAAGTGCATGACTCATCAGAGTATTACTTGTAATACTTTCTCACCAGTCCTGGTCATATAACCACATGACATTTGGCATAAGCTGTATGTTTGGAGTACTCTATCCAAAAACACACTCTTCCTCTAACTTCTTTTGTCCTCCCCAGAGCCAAGTCCTCACAGTTAACCTACTGCCTGGGGAGTCCATTCTATCCACTTTCCTTTCATATCCTTGTATTAATGGAAATATAGCTATCCCCTGAGGATCACATATTCCTTGCAAACAGCCCCTGGGGGCAACTCTTCCCATTCTCGCCAATGTGCACAGTGAGGAGGATATGTAGTGCTATTCCTTATTTCCTCCTGCTGCTTTCTGAGCCTCTCTACTATTGTTTTTCACTGACCTCTCCAATTTTGTGGTCTAGTCAATCTACCTTCACAACCTCTCCCCATACTTATTGTGGCCATCTAATGACCTCTCACATTTTCCCAAAACTTTTTCAATGACCTTTATATCTGGCTCCTCATATTCCTTGCCAATATATTATCTGCAATTAACTTCAGGTATTTCAATATTTGACACTCAAGCTCTGTATAAGGCTATACATTATAATTGGGCTCCAGTCTCTTTTTTATTGGAAGGGGTTCCCATATTGATGAAAACGTAGGTTCCTCATATATTGACATATTGGCATATTTTATTATGACGCAGTGGCTGGAGTACTAGGTCTAGAGTTAGAAAGAACTGAGTTCAAGTATGGCTTCAGAAACTTACAAGCTGTCTGATTTTGGTCAAGTGACTAAACCTCTGTCTGCTTCAGTTTCTTTAACTGTAAAATGGGGATAGTTATAGTACCTACTTCCCATGGTCATTGTGAAGATCAAATTAGATGATGTTTGTAAAATGTCTAGCGTAATAACAGGCATTTAATAAATCTTTATTTCTTTTCCCATTCACATTGACAATTTGTCTGATTACCCATGTGTATATTTCTTTTGTTCTTTTGGGGATTGATCATATGGGCAAATTTTGTTCTTCATCAGAGAGCAAAAGAATGAGCAATCTTCACATTCTGCTCATATTTCACTTAGTATTTGGTCCATGAAAACTTCCCAAAGTATAAATAGGTAACAAACACCAAATCATTTTTTAAAGTAAGTTCTCTAGTCCTAGTCAAAAGAAGAACTTGTCAAAGTTGTAGTTACTTTTGGTTTAAATGTTGTAGTGCTGGAGACTATTTTTCCTATATAGAAAGTGGATTTCCCCTTGAATTTCTGTCCTTAACGTCCACTTTGTTGTCACACACACCACTATTGGAATATTTTCATATACTCCCTCCAGGTCTCTTATATTCTTATAAATAACTCTCCATGTTGCATCAAACATTGTAATGGCACACTGAAGAATCTCTTTCAGACTATCAAATTTCCCTTGTCCAACTGTATTCCATAAATTGAATTTAATAGTACCTCTATTCATATGGAACACAAGGGAATGGACCTCAACCTCAAAGATAGCTTCTACCTCTTTGAAATGACATTTGAAAATATAGCTTTTCAAATAGTGCCATCAACAAGTAATACAAGCTTGAATTGAACTTGGAGTTCTCACAGAGCAGTCATTGTGATTTTTTTTTCAGAATCATCTCTATCACCACCTGACTGAAGAATCTCATATAATTCTTTAAAATGTTCAACTTTAACAATATCCTTCCCACCTTACTCTATAGATGGTTACATGGCCATTTGTTAGAACTCACTATGTCTCAGAATTGATACCATCTTCAATATGCAAAAATATAAAGTCTTTTCTCCAACCACAACCTCTAATATTTCTATCATCTCCACTTTTCAATTTGCAGTAAACCTACTCTATCCTTAGGTAAGACTCTCAATTCCTTGACCCCACCTCCCATCAGCCCTCCCTCATCTTTTCCATTCTGGTATCACTTGAATTTATAGCTATTTTTCATCCCGTAGTCAGTAGCTTGAATCCCTTGCTGTCTGATCATTTCCTATTACCTACATTAAAATCTTCATTCTTAAGTAATTTCTCAGCCACAGTTAATTTCTCTACTCCTGCTTCCAGAATGCCGAGGATGGCTGAAAAAAATAATGAAAATGAGCTGATTTTTCTAAGTCCAAATTCATGGAATATAATTTCAGCTGGGCTTTTGCTGCTGTTCAACAGTCTGTCTATTGTACCTTAATTGACTCTTTATTTCACTGTTCATGGTGACTAGTGCAAACTTTCTCCCCATTACCCCATTAGTCTATTTCCCAAACATGATTTCTGACTTTGCTGAGAATTCCACTGAATGTGAACTCTCTCCCTTCCCTTCTTCCATTTGTCAGTTCACAGCAGGGTCATTCTCTTTCTCCACCTTCCAACAAGGCATAGAAGAAGAGGTGTATCTTCTACATAAAGTTAATCCTACTTGTAGCACTGATTTGATTCTCTTCTGCCTTCTATAAAACCTTATTCACCAGTTGTCAGCTGTCTCTCATGTATCTTCATTTTCTCATTCACAACTGATTCCACCCTATGTGCCTACTAACATGCTGTTTTCCAATTCATAGAAATCCCAATCTTTAGCTTTCTAACTCTTTAGTAAAGCTTTCCTCACATGTGTAGATATATGTGTTTTCATGAAAACTTCTGACTGTTTTGCTCCTATTTTCTCCTAATTCTTTAGTGATAAGTTAATGGGCACATCTTAGTTCCTGACTCTAGTTGTCTGATTACCATTTAAACAGAGTTCAGTAATCTAGAATTTGATGAGTCTTGTGTCTTGCCTTTCTGTCTTACTGTCCCACATTGACACTTTACATTCTCTATGCTCCTCCTTACTCATCTAAAAAGTAGGCATAAGCACATTGGTAGAGTGTTGTAGTGGCTTTTGAGAATCTTTCTTCCCTTGTAAAAATGTGGTTATGAAAAAGCTATGTTCTGCAAGCTTTTACTTAGTTTTGTTCCCTATTCAGCCCTCTCACACTTGAAGATGAAAAGTGTTTAAGTGCTGATCATTTTCAGTGTTTACTTGATCAATGAATGCTTCTCACATTTTCTCCCTACTTTTCCCAGAGGTAGATACTGTCCATCTTCAGGTTCATCTTACACCCTGTTGTGTGGAGAGTGAGATCATGATACACAGACACTCCTTTTGAATATTGCCTTTCATGACAGGAGCTCTTTAGCCCTAGTTCTGGGGCACTTAAAATTGGCCTCATGACCTCTGTGCTCCCTGATGTCTATCCTGCAGATGAAGTGGAGTTGTAGGGAGCATAAACCATGAAAAAGACAAAAATAAAAAAATCTAGTTCCAGGCTCTTTCAGGATCTTGAAATCAACCTTCAGTTTATAAAAATATCTCACTCGAATAGTAGAAACAAAAAAAAATAGGTACCTAAATAAAACACATATGCATTTCAAATTTATTTTTTTAAAAAGTCATTAAGACTGATTATAATAAGAAATTCTAAGTAGAAATGCTATTTTTACCTCAGATAATCATTACATCTTTATGTAGTTAAAAGGAAAAATATAGATGTAATTTCTCCTCCATCTTAATAAATTATAATGACTTTATTGCAAAGGGACTGATAGTGTATCATATTATATAACAGCTGGCCTCAGAAAAAAGACTTCCATCCAAGTTCTGTCTATGTTACAAACTTACATGGTCATAGGGAAGACACCACACCTCCTTCTTGCTGTTTCTCATAATAAAAAAACATGTCCTTCAAAAGAATTAAAACTTCATAGCATCAACTATTTCTTAAGCACCTACTATGTGCAAGGCATGATACTAAATGCTGGAGAAGATTCAAAATTTGCTTAAGCTATTAGAATCAATGAAGAAAACTATTTCCTTATGAAATATACCTGAATATGGAACAAGCCTTTGTTATAGTTCCATTCAGAAGAAACAAAGATGATTTTTATGAATGCAGCAATATAATTTCACGTGTCTCATCAGGGTTAGTTCATTACAATGGATATTTGCAAGAAATCTTCAATGATTCTAACGACTCTATTGGGAATAGGTATCAATCCTACCAAGCTAGTTGTAAATGCATTATTTCATTGAGTTCAAGGCCACATTGTAGTAGTTCAGAGATATTGTATCTAACCGGTAGAGTGTGCCCTCTCCATTGCTAAATTCATGGATAGTCACTGAATAATGTGAATGATCAAACTTCATCTTTGAGGGTGTAATCTGATCACTTGTGACTGCCAGGAAGGAACTATCTAAGGTTTTCCAAACTATCTGAGTGCCTTGTTTTTGCACATTTTAGTTGGAAATCTCATGAAAGAAGTGCTTCTCCTGAGAGTTTCTGTTACCTCCTGATGGTTGGATATATGACAAAAATAGCCTCCCTTAATATTTTGACTTTTTGGTTTCCTGTCTTGGCTGAGAGCTGGAAGAGTAGAAATGGATCTTAAAATGAGAACTAGTTGGGGAAAAAACAACAAAAATAGCCCTTCCTTAGCTACATGACTTTAAAATTCACAAGGAACTTCATTTTAGGTTCAGGCACTGTTTATGTATAATCCAAGTCTCTATCTTTTCCCTAGTTTGAGAAAAGGGATTTTAGTTTGAGAAGAGAACTTCGAGAGTCTGGCTGCTCAAAGATGAATGCAATGTTTGGCTCTCAGGATATGGCTTCCAAAAGCCAAACTGAGCTTTAAACATAGTCATTCATAACAAAACATTATACTTCCCAGGTCATGTTTTCCACCCCTGATAAATAGGAGTTTTTACATTAAGTAACCCTTCTATTCACTATGCCCCTCTAGTAAGCTTTGCAACCTGAGGGAGCTAGTGTATTACATATTCAGGTAGAAAAATGAAAGATAATCCAAAACAAATGACACAAGTAAGCATATAGTCCACTTTTTCTTAAGTGGCGGGAGGACTCATTCAGTAGTATTTAGTAGAAAATAGAATTCAATTAATAAATAACTTCTAAAGTTAATATGCCTCCTTACACATCATATGCTCACCCTCTGGATGATCTCAGGTACAGCAAATCAGAGAATTGTTTCTGATCACAAAGAACTGCTATGAATCAAACATATCTCATTGTTGCTGTTACCCCTTATTGTCAGGGCTACTGTTTATCCACAGGTGTAAGTATTGGTATTGAGGTCTCCCCACATTGCCTTGGACCCTCCTCCCACTAGGGATGGGGCTCTGGAATGTAGGTCCTCTATTTAAAAATCCAGTCCTCTTTGCATTATATCACACCATTTCTTTATAGTGTAGTTCACATAGGGAAGGGAAGAAATTATTCTAACCTAACCTTAGGAAGCTGCCTGGCTATTGCATTTATATGATTATGCATTGTCCTTCAACACCTAGATGCTGGCTACCTACTTCAATATATTAGTACCATGGACAGCTCATAGAGAGGGGGTTAATAAGATATTTAACTTAAGGTTGTATTTAATGTAAAGTTATGGCCACCCCAATTGACACTTTTAAGAGATATAAAGAATAAAAGTATAAGAAGAGGTAGTTATAAAAAAGAAAGAGGCCAGGACTCCAGAAACAACTGTTTGGTCAACTTGGCGTTCCAGAGCTAGGGCATGTCCTATATTGTTGAACACCTCATTCCCATTCTCCAAACTATGGATCTCAAAGTGGCAGTCCTATATTGACTTTCTCCCTTTACGCTCCCTTGTGGAAACTTGAAGACTTTCCTTCTGGGCAGGGAGACAGTCTGCTTATGTTCATTTTATATGTTTAATTTGTCTTCATAAACAATGCTTAGCACAGACTTTTGTTATTATGGTTGTGTTTATGGGAAATGCAATTGGGGGAGGCAGTTAAGATAGAGACATTCTCAAAGAAGAGGGGGAAATACACACATACACTTGTGTATGTATATTTGTACATATATAAACAGGGCACTCTCATTGGCTGGGGTCTCAGAGTGAAAAGAGGACATAGAGAATTTTGAATTTTTGATATAACTTCCCAGAGCAGAGAAGTGGGGCAGGACTACAGTAGATGATCTCCAAGGTCCTTTGTTCCTCTAAAATTATTTAATGGTTTAAAATTTTTATTTATTTACTTTTAGTTTACAACATTCAGTTTCACAATGTCTTGAATTTCCAATTTTCTCCCCTCTCCACACCCATGGCAGCATGAAATCCAATATAGGTTCTACAAATACATTTGCATTAAACATTACTCAAGTTGCAAAGAAGAGTCTTAACTAATGGAGTGAACTACAAAAAAGAAGGAACAAGACAAAACACGAGAGAGAGGGAGAGGAAGTAGTTTGCTTTAGTCTTCATTAAGATTCTAGTTCTTTTCTTTGGATGTAGATATCCTTTTCTATCATGATTCTTTTGGAGTTGTCTCATAACCTTGCATTGCTGAGAGGAGCCCAGTCTATCAAAGTCAGTCATCATGGATATGATGTATCTTTATAAAATTCTTTAATGATTTTTAACAGGAACTTTAAAAGAATGGGAATTTTGTAGTTATGAGACTCCTAGATGCAATAATTTGTAGGAAAATAAGCTTATCAGGATTGTTATAAAATTCAAGACATTTTTATTAAGTATCAACTATCCTAGGCACTGTGGACACAAAGAACAACAGAAAGAACAAATACTCCCAGAGTCTCTCTAGAGTCAAAACAAGAAGTGATTTTTTATTCAACCATTCATTAAATCCAAATAGACACCATTTATATCTATAGTATTATGGAGAGATAATCTTGTTCTGAAACATTCCAGGATTCCCAGTGATCAAATAAATATTAAATTATGTTTGATGTACTGTGGTAAGAGATTGGACTAAAGTTTTCAACAAGATTTTGTTGACTTCACCATAAAAAATGCATTTAACTAGTGTCTGTTAACAGGAAAAATGAAACCGATTGATACCATCTTCCCTGAACCTTGTGGATTTTATAGGTTTGAATATACTTGTTTGCTTTTTGTATACACACATATACACTCCCTCCCCCATGTGTTTGTGTGTGTTTGCATATTTGCAATTATATGTTCAAGATCATATTATTCTCAAGAGTAGATAGCACAGTAAATTATACATAGTACATACTCAATCACAGGCCTCAAAACTTAAATGGATCGATATCTCATTGATGTGAATATTGCTTCCAACAATTCAACTTGGACCTTGGGCATACCAAGCCATTCTGTCATGGTGTTGCCATTATCTTCCAGCAAATCCTCCATAGAGACTCCATCTAACACACAGTGAACATTCTTTTGCATTGTCTTCATACTACATGAATGATGGTGAAGCATATAGACTTTTCACTAGTTATCCCTCATTCTTTCTATGCTAACAACCCTTTTTTCTGGTTATAGATCTCTTAGCCTAATGACATATTTTATACTGCTTATTCTATGCCATTTAAATTTAATTGAGGCCCTCAGCTCTTTTCCTAATATCAGTGCTAGGATCTGCTGCTGTATTCCTAAGACAAGCTGGTGGAAGTAAGATTGAAATGAAGAGCACAAGCCTACTGATTCTACTTTTCTTCTTCAAGTTCTGTGTTGTATATGTTCAGTGACAACAGATACAAAGGAATGATAACATTTTTCAAGATTTTCAGACTAACAATTCTTTTGTTGCAATTTTCACCCTCAGTTATTGGAACCTGTTCAGATTGACTTTCTGCTAGCTCTCCCATGTTCTTGTTTTCTATGATATTCAATTACCAGTATGTGAAAACATGACCTCATCAAGGTCCTGGATAAACTCCCTTAGGTGCTGGCTAAAACATCTTTTTTTTAAGTAGCCCCAGCACCACTAATTCTAGTTTGCTTCCTTGGCTCTCTCCAGGTGGGATTTAGTAATGGAGAAATATGAAAGAGAGGGCCCAAACACTCATTGTTTAGCAAAACTGATGCCCACATTCCACTTATACATTGAAAATGGGATAAAATGAAGCAGCAGGTTATGAGCACAAATACATACCAATACATACACATTATGGCATTGTGTGGGCACTACAATTGTTTTGTCTTAATATTTGTGTGTATGGTTCTGGGGGTTTGACATCTCTATTCTTTTGTCTGACAAATCTGCGCACTGGCTTGTAAAAAAAATCAATATTGTTTTTCCCTGGCACTTTCTCCACAGTTGAGTTGATTTATTATCACAGTTCTTTCCTTCTCCCCTCCCCCATTCCTTTTTTTTTTATCGGCCTGCTCCTATTGCTTTAAGGTTGAGCACCTGATAACATCACAAGGCAGATGACACAGAGTTCCCATGACCTTATCCCCCCTGTGATCTTGTCCACTGTGACAGAGAGCTAGCCATTGCTCTAAAGGGAAGAGTCCTATTATCCAGAGTCTTCTAGATCAGATTTATGTTTTGTTAGGTTTAAAATGTGACAAAGTGGAGCCACTAAGAAGTAGCACCAGCTGCCAGTTTTATTTCTCCAGAATGAATCCATGTTGGGTATCTTTATATCTTCCAAATAGTTTTCAAGTTTTTTTTTTCCCCATGGCTTTCAGGGAGAGTTGCTTTTCTCACCATATGCACTTGAGCAAAGTAAGATGTACAGTTTCTGTGACAGAGATTGAACTGGGTAAAAGAGAGGGGATGGAAAGCAATGAGGCTGAGGCTAATCACTCAGACAAGGACACTTTCTTATCTTCTTGGAATATAATTTTTGAAAAAGACTAGATCTTTTTGTTGCTCTAGGTAATTTGTGACTGTCTGATCAGATTCATCTTCCCATCTCTCTGGAGGTGGTAATTGATTTTGAATTCTACTGTGGACCATTTTCTAGTCCTCAACTAGCAACCTGTTTTACTGTCTAAAGGCAATGGAAGTTGTTTGGAAGAAGCAGCCCTATGAAGCTCTTCTCCTGGAATTGAGAAAACATCTACTTGAACTGCTATCATTATATCCTTTTCTAAAGAGAACAATAGGATCACAGAAAGTTAGGACTAGAAGAAATCTTAGAGGGCAACTTCCTCCCCCCCCTTTTTTTTTACAAGCTAGGGAGATAAGTGATGCTATCCAGAGAGACTAATTAATTTACAGAGGTGATGATCATTATTATGATCATGATGATGATGATTACAACTGACGTTAATATAGAATTTTTCATGTGCCAGGCACTATACTAAGTTCTTTACATTTTTGACACATTTTATCACTACAACTACCCTGGGAGCTAGGTGCTCTTATTATCCCCATTTTACAGAAGAGGAAACTGAGTAGAGAGATTAAGTGACTTGCCCAGGGTCTCACAGTTACTATCTAAGGCTGGATTTGACAACAGGTCTTTCTGACACCAGATCCCACACTCTCCAAACTGTGCCACCTAGGTACCTCAGTGTCCCATGTAAATGATAGGGGAAGGATTCAAACACAGGTCTTCTAACTCTAAATCCTGTGCTTTTTCCATTGTACTACACTGGCTACATTAAAATCCTGTTTCTGACACTATGTTTGTGACCATGACCAAATCACAACTTCCCTGGATTTCAATTTTTCCTTCTGTAAATTGGAGATAAAATTAATATTAATAATAATACCCAGAGTGGCTACTTTGAAGCTTTTGAGACTCAAGTGAGATAATGTATGAGAACCATTTTGCAAAATGTAAAGAAACATTTTAGTACTTATTTTCACTATTACCACAACAAGCATAATGATACTCATTACCAGTAGCAGTAAAAGCAGCAACAACAGCAGAAGCAGCAGCAGCAGCAGAAGCAGCAGCAGAAGCAGCAGCAGCAGAGGCAGCAACAGCAGCAGCAGCAGCAGCAGAAGCAGCAGCAGCAGCAGCAGAAGCAGCAGCAGAGATATTTCTATGACACAATCACTTCGTATCTTCTTACAAAGGTCTGTGTGAATTTTCCTGAAGGTAGACAATGAACCAAATATAAAGTCCCCAATCCCTTCATAATTATGTATTGCCTTTTCAGTAGGATTCTGAGTCAGGATAGCATGATACTCATCTTTTTTTTTTCTTTTACCCTCCCTTCATGTGTTTTATTATGGATACATAATCACTTTTCTGCCCTTGCCTTTCTCTACAATCACCTAGAATAATGAAGAGGGCAGCTAGGTGGCACAGTGGATAGAGAATGAGGAAGATTCATCTTCTTGAGTTCAAATCTAGTCTGACAATTACTAGTTATATAACCCTGGGTAAGTCACTTAACGCTATTTGCTTCAATTTCCTTATCTGTAAAATGAGTGGAGAAGGAAATGACAAGCTACTCCGGTATCTTTGCCAAGAAAACTCCAAATGGGGCCACAAAGAGTGAGATATGACTAAAACAACTGAACAAGAATAACCACAAAATATAATAAATGCCAATTATTGAGCAATAGATTTGTCAATAAATAAGTGTTTAGTAGGAATTTTGTTAATAAAAAGTGTAATATTGTTGACCAATACCTGAAAGATTTGAAGTGCCAGGAAATGCAGAAACATTGGGGGTAATATTAAAATTGAAAGGATGAAAGGTGACCCATTTCTTTTTATTATTTAGTATTAATTTTAAGCAAGAGATGTTAGCCAATATAGAATTGTATTAGGTCTTCACCCAATACAATTTCTATTTACATACAATTTTGGTACATACTTCTGGAATAAGAAGTTACCCCAAGAGCAGTAGTCATAACAAGAATTTTACAAAGACAAAGAAGGAAAACAAATCTGAAGTGGGGAATTTTTTTCCCCTTTTGAAGGGCTATTGGAGTTAAGTAACTTGCCTAAGGTCACAGGGCTAGTTGTGTGTGTGTGTGTGTGTGTGTGTGTGTGTGTGTGTGTGTGTGTGTGTGTGCGTGCGTGTGTTGTGTCTGAGTCTGGATCTGAACTCAGGTCCTCCCAACTCCAGGGCCAGCGCTTTACTCACTGCACCACCTAGCCACCCTGGAAAAGTTTTTAAAAATGAGATCATAAAATAGTGGAAGGAGAAGCCTAGCGCAGATGTTCTTCATCTGGTGTCCAGGAATAATAGCTAGCTAGCTAATTAACTAGATTGATAGCTATATTTCAATATAATTGGTTTCCTTTGTGATCCTATTTATTTTATTCTATGCATTTTAGAAACATTATTCTGAGAAGGGGCATGGGTCCAATCAGGCTGCCAAACGGGTCTAGGACCCTAAAATGTTAAGAAGTCCTTATTTAGAATTATGTGTCCCTTAATTATGATTTTAAAAATAATTTTCCAGTCAGTCCTATGGACAGATATTGCATACAGATTTATGAGACAAAAGCAAGCACAGGGAAGCAGATTTTTGGTTCTTTGACCTGACAAAACCTTCACCTCACCCAGACTGAAGATATCAGGATGACTCCCATTGTGGCCAACCAAGAGAGGCATAAGTCACCTTTTGGTGGCTGCAAGTGTTATTGGGTCTGATTTTGTATTAGGTATCTTGAGTTCTTGTATTCTTTTGATGATTTTGAAGGGAGGGAAAATGGACACTTATTTTTTCTAATTTATTTTTAATAATAATAATGTGAAGAATTTTTTTCATTTATTTTTACAAGAGTTTGAATTCCAAATTTTTCTCCCTCTTCCCCTCCCCTCTTCTAAAATTGGTATGCAGTGTGATATAGGTTACACATGTGCAATCACGTAAAACATCGTCATATTAATCACAATAGTGAAAGAAAAAGAAGAAAGCAGAACGAAAACTAAAACCCATGAGGAAGAATAAAGTAAGTAAAAAAACACACTTCAATCTACATTCAAAGTCTATCAGTTCTCTATTGGATGTGGAGAGTATTTTCCCTTCATAAGTCCTTTGCCTCTGTCTTGGATCATTACGTTGCTGAGAAGAGCTGAGTCATTCAGAGTGGATCATCATACAATGTTGCTGATATTGTGTGCTACAGTTTCTTGGTTCTGCTCATTTCTCATTTTATCAGTTTGTACAAGTCTTTCCAGGTTTTTCTGAAATCTTTTATCATTTCTTATTGCACAGTAGAATTCCATTATATTCACATACCATGGCTTGTTTAGCCATTCCCCAGTGGATGGGCATCCCTTCAATGTTCAATTCTTTGCCACCACAAAAAGGGCTGCTATAAAGATTTTTTGATATGTAGGTCCTTTTCTACCTTTTTATTTTCTCTTTGGGACCCAGACCTAGGAATTATATTTCTGAATCAAAGGACATGAACAGTTTAGTTGCCTTTTGGACATAGTTCCAAATTGCTCTACAGAATGGTTGGATCAGTTTACAACTCCACCAACAGTACATCCGTGTCCCAGTTTTCCCATATTCTCTCCAACATTTGTCATTTTCCTCTTTTGTCATATTAGTTTATCTAATAGGTATGAGGTGGTATTTCAAAGTTGTTTTAATTTGCATTTCTCTAATCAAAAGTGATTTAGAACACTTCTTAATATACCTATAGATAATATCTTTAATTTTTTCATCTGAAAGCTGCCTTTTCATATCCTTTGGCCATTTATTAATTTGGGATTGGCTTGTATTCCTATGAATTTGATTCAGTTCTCTATATATTTGAGAAATGAGGCCTTTGTCAGAGATTCTTGCTGTAAAAATTGTTTTCCAGCTTTCTGCTTTCCTTCTAATCTTGGTTGCATTGGTTTTGTTTCTACAAAAGCCTTTTAATTTAATATAATCAAAACTATTTCTTTTTTTTAATGCTATCTATCTCTTGTTTGGTCATGAATTCTTCCTCTTCCCATAGATCTGACAGATAGACTATTCTTTGTTCTTCTAATTTGCTTATGGTGTCACACTTTATGTCTAAATAATGTATCCATTTTGACCATAGCTTGGAACATGGTATGAGATGTTGGGCTATACCTAGTTTGTGTCCTCTTTGTTTTCCAGTTTTCCCAGCAGTTTTGGCCAAACAATAAATTCTTATCCCAAAAGCTGAAGTCTTTGTCTTTATCAAAAACTAGGTTACTATGGTTGTTGACTACTGTGTCTTGTGTACCTAATCTATACCACTGATCCACCATTCCAGTTCTTCCCCAATACCAGATAGTTTTGATGATTACTGCTTTATGATATAGTTCAAGATCAGGTATTGCTAGGTCACCTTCCTTTGTATTTTTTTCATTAATTCCATTAATATTATTGACCTTCTGTTCTTTCCAATGAATTTTGTTCTTATTTTTTCTAGCTCTGTAAAGCAATTTTTGGCAGTTTGATTGGTATGGCACTAAATAGGTAAATTAAACTATGTAGAATTGTCATTTTTCTTACATTGACTCGTCCTACTCATGAGCAATTGATAATTTTATTGACTTTATTTGTGTGAAAAATGTTTCGTAATTGTGTTCATTTGATTCCTGGGTTTGTCTCGACAGGTAGACTCACCTATATTTTAAATGGATTTTTTTCTCTTGCTGTTGGGCTTTATTGGTCATATAAAGAAATGCTGATGGTTTATGTGCATTTATCTTATATTCTTCAAATTTGCTAAATTTTAAATTATTTCAAGTAATTTTGAAGTGCCATGTTGTTGATGCAGCCAGCATGAAGCATGCCCTGAAGAAACCCCTCAAAACCAAGCAGGCTTCCAGGAGAAAATCTCAGGGAAAACTCAACAGAATTGCAAAGTCACTGACTATTATCCAGTGAGAAGAAGCTCCCAAAAAAGCAAAGTCAAGCTATAGTCAGAAGAAAAAAGAAAACAAAATGAATTAATTGAAAGCAGGAAGGAAAAAGGCATGAAGATTGATATCACTGATGGCAAAGGTAAAGGAGTGATCACCACCAAACAGTTTACAAGAGGAAAGATGTGTACATACATATATATGTCTTTTTGGAGCGTATATGGGCATATGAATACATATGTGAGTGTGTGTATATATGTGTACAGGTATACATAGAGGGCACAGGACCAATTGAATAGGAAGGGATGATATTTAAAAGGTGAAATTAAGAGGTGAGAGAGGAATATAATGAGAAGAGATGGGGAGAGACAGAATGGTGTAAATTATCCCATGTAGAAGAGGCAAGGGAAAACTGTTACAATGGAGGGGAACAGGAAGGCAAAAGTCAACCTTATTCTCATTGAATTTGGCTTAGGGAGGGAATGACATACACACTAAATAAGGTATCTCAACCTACAGGAGAGTAGGCGGGAGGGTCTGAGAGGGGGGGGATGATGGAAGGGAAGGCTAGGGAAGTTGGAAGCACCCACTTTTGAAAAGAGACAGGATCAAAGTAGAGAATAGAATAAGTGGGGGATGGTATAGGAGGAAGGGAAATATAGTCAGTCTTTCACAGTATATCCGCTATAGAAATATTTTGCATAATTACACATGTACAACCTATATTGAATTGCTTATCTTCCAAGTAAGGGTGGGTGACAAGGGAGGAAGGGAAAGAATCTGGAATTCAAAGTTTTAAAATCAAATGTTTATTTAAACAAATGCTTTATTAACTTCTGTTTTACATCATTCATTTCCGCCAGATTTTGAGTTATATTTCCCCCCTGTTTTTCCCCTACCCACCCTCCCAGAACTGCAATCCCACAAGACATCGCTTCCTCCAATCTGCTCTCTCCCCTATCCTCTCCCACACCCCCTTCGACCTCTCCATTAGAGGAAGACGAATCTCTGTGTGCCAATGCCTGCACATCTTATCTCCCAATTATAAGCAAAAGAGTATTAATAATAGTATTTATATATATATATATATATATATATATATATATATACATATTTGAAACATTTAATCTTAAGACCTTGAATTTCAGATCCATTTCCTTCCTCCTTTGTCACCCATTCCATCTGGGGAGATAAGTAATTCAGTATATGTTGTACATGTCTAGCTATGCAAAACATTATCATAGTAGATATATTGTACAAGGCTGCTTATAATTCCCTCCTCCTCATCCCACCCCCCACCTGGTCCATTTCCCACTTGATCCTGTCCCTCTTCCATAGTGGGTACCTCCAACCTCCCTTCCCCCCCCCAAGGATGCCCTCCCATCCATCATCCCTCCTCTCCTCCCCCTTACCCCCATTCTGCTATAGGTTGAGATGTCCCACCTAGTATGTATGTCATTCTCTCCCTGAACCAAATTCAATGAGAATGTGGTTTCATCTTTTTGCTTTCCTATTTTTCCCCTCCCCTGCAACCACTTCCCCCTGCTTCCTCTACATGAGATAGTTTACCCCACCCTGTCTCTCCCCATCTCCTCCTGCCACTTTACTCTCTCACCTCACAACTTCACCCCTTGAGTATCCTCCCTTCCCAACAAATTCAACCTATGCCCTCTATTCATATATAACTGTAACCATATACACACACATTCACATATGTATTCACATGACCATACACACTTCTTCCATTATTTCATAGTGAGATAGATTTCCTCAGTCACAGTTATTGTTTTTCCATATAGGAATGTAAATATGGCAAATTCGACTTTTTAAGGCATTGTTCTCCTCATTGCCTCCTTTGCCATTTGAGTTAGTCTATTTTTTAAGGTGTTTTCCTCAGTCAGGCTCTTGACCCTCATTTCATACTTTTCCTGCATCCTTCTCATTTCTCTTCCCAATTTTTCCTCCACTTCTTTTATTTGATTTTTAAAGTCCTTCTTAAGGTCCTCTATGGCCTGCAACCTGCTCATGTTTTCCCCTGGGGCTTTTGGAGCAGGACTTCTGACCTCACTGTCCTTTTCCCGCTCCATGCTTCGACCATCCTTGCCCCCAAAGTAGGAGTCTAAGGTTGCATTTTTCTGTTTAATTTGTTTCTTTTGCCTTGGCATGTTGCCACTTAATTACTTGACTTTTGGGCTTGTTGCCACACTATGGCTTTGCCGCCAGATAGGGGAATTTTCTTTCTGAACGTGTGGGGGGACAACTTCCATTTCTGGCAAGCTGGAAACCCACCCACGACCTCCACCCCAGATCACAATCCAGATCCAGGGAGGTTAAAGCAAGAGGGATTACCCCCCAAGACTGATCGCTGGATCTCCTTAGAGTTCGCAGGCCAGGAACTGGAGCTGCCTCTGAAAACTACAAAATGGTGTGTCTCCTCAGCAGGTTCTAGTCCCCAGGGGAGGAAGTCGATGCATTCCCCAAATACTGGTCCCAAAGTCCATAGGGCACTAACCTCTCACTTTGTCCTAGGCATGTCTATGTTGATAATTCTGAAATCGCCACAGGTGCTGGTGTTCTGGGGTCCCTCCAGATGGTTGCTGGCCCTGACGCCCTGGGGCTAAAACCATGACTCAGGCGGACTGGACCAGTGCTTGGCTCCCTGTGCTCTGTGCACTGCGGGCTGCCGGCTCTCAGACCGCTGTGCTGGTCCTTCCTGCAGGGCTGCTGGGCTGTCCTCATTGGGAGGTTAGCTTCTCTGTGTCGTTCTGTGGGTGCTGGGGCTCCAGAAGTTGTTCAGAGTCCCCTTTTACCTAGTTTGAAGGAAATCTGGGGGCAGAGTGGCTTGGACGAGCTGTTTCTACTCTGCCATCTTGGCTCCACCTAAAATCAAATGTTTAAAAAATATATTATTATTATTATTAATAATAATTATTATTTTACATGTAACTGTGAAATAAGGTATACAGGCACTGGGACATAGAGATCCACTGTGCTCTACTGGAAAGTCAGAGGGGGTATGGGGGAAGATATGGGAGAGAGTGTATTGGGGGCGGGGATATTCAGTGGAATCACTCTTTTGGGGTGGTGGGTAGGGTAAAAATTGGGAGAAAATTTGTAACTCAACATCTTGTGGAAATGAATGATGTAAACTAAAAATAGGCATAAAAATTTATTTTAAAAAAGTGATAGTTAAAAATTTTTTAAAAAGAGTGTCCTGTCCCTACACCACCACCAATCATCACACTCATTACTGCTTTTATCAGGCTTCCTGATTTGGGGTACCAATACTCCCCCATATCCACCAGCTGCTCACCCAACCAGACATGGGCAGGAAGAAGTTTCTGAATTTCATCCCCACTTCCCCTCCTAGAGCAGGACTTGCTATACTGTGGCTTAATCCTCTCTAGAAATGTGAACACTGAATTTATTCAACAATAGCTACTTAGATGTATATAAGTTATTAAATAAGTCAAGTTGCTGAGTTCTTAATAGGAGAAACTCAAGATGGTACTTTATTCTGTTTGAAAGCAGAGTTCTCTAGTGGGACCAGACATTTTCCCATCTTTCTTTTCTCTATCACCCCCTAATGTAATGGGAATGGGAATCTGAAGATCTTCCCTGCCCCTTGGCCTGTTGATAGGCTTAAGTGAATCTGAGAACCTTCCCTGACTTGAAAATGTACTCTGCCACCTAATAGGCTGAATGTGGTCACATGGAGCCTATTGTGGGATGCTTGTTTTCTCATGAACATCCATACCTTGTTACTTTGTGATTGGGCAGTGGGTCAAGAGGGGTGTGACATTCTCTGACCCAGGAGAAGGCTATATATACCCTGATGGGAGGTTTTGCTTTGGGGCTCACTTTCGGAAAAGTTGTGTGATTTGGTCAGATGAAATTCTGGGTAGACATTGAGCCCCCCAGATTTGAAAAACCACATGTTGGTGCTTCCCTCTTTGGTAACTAACTAGGTATGGATGTAATGTAATGGTAAGACAACTGGAAGCCCTGTCTGCTGGTCTGTTTCTCTGTGTATACCTTTTTTTGTCTGCTTGTAACTTCTATTTGTATTCTCTGAAGTTCAGGGTGCTGACTTTCCCCCCTGAACTAGGTAGATGATATATGTTTGATTAAAGTAGGATTGTTAACCCATTTGAGTTGCTTTCCTTTAGAAAAGCAGATCTAAGAACCTATGCTAGTGGCCATCCTAGGTATGCTAGGATGCTTGCTGCTACACCTACATACCTGGTTTTTTGTTTGTTGGGTTTTTTTTTCTTTTCTTTTCTTTTCTTTTTTTTTTTGCTGGGCAGAATCAGCAAGATTTGCTTCCACGTTATATCAGGCAACCTGGTGGTTTTCCTGAATATACAGCTATGAATTAAAACAGGAGTCTCTTTCAAAGAGAAAAATAGGATCCCAGCCTCTGATGGTCACAGCTTTCCTAGGCACTCAAGCAAGGGGACAAGGGCTTAAGACTCAGGGCTGAAAAAGGAGTTGGGATTTGGGGCTTCAGCTGAAATGGAAGAGGTGGCTTATCCCTCTCACAGAAAGGAGCTGATCAATCATTTCAGTCAATCCAGGGGACTGGAGTGAACAAGTGCTGGCATTGGCAGTATGCCTTCCTGGCTGCAGGGAAACCTAAAATGGGGAGCGTGCAATCAGGGTCCTCCTCTCCTCCTTTCTGTTCCCCTGGGTTTTATTATGGTGCTACCAAAGAAAGTCTTCCCCTCACTTTCCCTAGTTGTCAGGGAGTTGGAGAATCAATAAGATGGCCATGTATTAATGTAAGCTTATTTGTCTTGGTTGTACCTATTTATGGTTGAGTCTGGAATTTTAAAAACAGACTTGAAGAATATTTGTCTCTGTAAAAAAAACAAACAAAAGAATAAAAGGATAAAAAATTAAAAACATTTATTGCCAAAACCCAGAAAACTTCCATTTATCTATTAGGGAATGACTTCTATTCTTGTAAATTTGGCTCAGTTTTCTATATATTTTTGAAATGAGATCTCATATTAATTTTTCAGTATCTTCCAATTTAATTAATTTCAAAGAAATCTTTTTATAGAAGAAAAGCAGATATTTGCTGCTAGTTTTTTATTGAGAATGATATGAATTTTTTATGTAAAATATCATATATAGACAGTAATTTCTGTTTGAAAACATTTTACTAAAAGAAAGCACAAAGGAAATATACACAAGCCTTTCTGTTTCTTTAGCTTTTTCAAGAGTCTTTACAAAACCAGACTTCTATATTTATGGTACCTAATTCTTAATTAACTTTTTGTCTTTTTGTTCCAAATGACCATTTTTCCTGTGCAATGTGTTTGCAGTGATTCATCTGATAATTCTATGACATCTTTAAGCCCTTGACCTACCTTTGAAGTATTATTGACATGAGATCTGAAACAGATTGCATTTATTTATTAATTGTTATATACTGAAACAGTATATACAATGACTATTTTGCAAAATTATTTTTTAAGGAGAAGAATAATTTGTATTTTGTAACTCTTTTTATCCTGTGTATTGAGTGATCATTTTCTTTCAAGTAGAACAAGAACCCAACTTCTTGCTACTTCATAGTCTGTATGCTATAAGTACAAAAGTTTTTTTCCTATTTGTAACTTTTGCAAGAAGCTTCATTAACCTTCTCTAAATCTAGGGTAATAGAGGTTTATTTCAAGCTTGTTTTCAAAATAATAATTAGTGCTTGCACTTGATACTGTGCCCATCCTGAGATAGCAGCTAATTCTTGATATGTCTATGTGTCATCTTTAGACTAGCAATAAAAGTTGCCCATTAGAGGCTTTATTTCCAATTGATAGTCACTTGAATCTAATGTTGCTGAATTTGATTATATTGTCCAAGAGACTGATTGTGAGTTGAAAAAAGTAGTGTATAAACTCAGGCAGGCTCATCAATATTCTCAAACCTTCAAGGACAGATTGTGAAAACACTGCTGATAAGTGATTATAGAAGTAGATTTTTTTTCACCTTGAAACAAACAAAAACAACAAATTGCATTATTCCAGTGAGCACTCTGGTGAGATAATATTGTTAAAGATCTATTGCTGAGGAATCATGAAGACTTATTACAGTCTTTTGTAGAACCTTCTTTATTCAAAGGGTTTTTGTGTGAAGTAGTGGGTTCTCTCTGATTTCTTCATGCAAGAACTGAATGATTACTTTTTTGGGGGTTGATTGAAGAGAGAATTTTTATTCAGGTATAAGTTGAATTGCTAAGGTCTTATCCAACTTTAGACTTGACTGGATGACCTATTTCCTTCAATATGTAATTTATTTTAATATGAAACATATCTGTTGGGTACTTCCTTCACTTTTATGTGGTGAAGTGATAACATTTCTTACTAACTATTCATTTCAAGAGTATTTGTAACTAAATATTGAGGGAAAGGCAAAGGAGAATATCTATAATTTCTCTAACTTCTGATATTATCACCTCAAACTTAGAATATCTCTTTTAAAAGTCAAAACAGTAGGATATTTTTGTTTCTTAGTATCTTTCTTTCCTTCCTTCCTTCCTTCCTTCCTTCCTTCCTTCCTTCCTTCCTTCCTTCCTTCTTTTCTTTCCTTTCTTCCTTCCTTCTTTCCTAGGAAGATACTTTCGAAATGCTTATTGAATTGAATTAAATTAAATTGAAAGTGGTTATCATAAAAGAAATGATAGTTCAAGTATGCTCTGTTCTGGTCAGATTATATCTGGGGTATTATAGCATAGCTTGGTTCCACAGTTTAGGAAAGACATTGATAAACTGAAATGTCCAGAAGAGGGCTATAATAGTGCTAAAATGCCTTGATTCCATTTCTTTTTTTCTTTTAAAATTTAACATTTATTTATTTATTTTTAGTTTTCAACATTCAGTTCTACAACCTTTTGAGTTTTAATTTTTCTCTGCCTTCTTCCCCTTTCCCCTCCCCAAGACAGAATGCAATCTGATATAGGCTCTACATATACATTCGTATTAAACGTATTTTCACATTAGTTGTGTTATAAAGAAGAATTATAACCAATGGGATGAACCATGAGAAAGAAGAAACAAAACAAAAAGAGAGAGAGAGAGCAAATAATAGGCTTCAATCTGCATTCAGATTCCATAGTTCTTTCTCTGCATGTGAATAGCATTTTCCATCATGAGCCTTTTGAAATTGTTTTAGAACCTTGCATTGCTGAGGGGAGCTAAGTCTGTCAAAGTTAGTTATCACACAATATGACTTTAACTGTATATAATGTTCTCCTGGTTCTGCTAATTTCACTCAGCATCAGTTTGTATAAGGCTTTCCAGGTTTTTCTCATGTCCACTTGCTCTCCTCATTTCTTATAGCACAATAGTGTTCTGTTCCATTCTTGTTATACATACACAATTTGTTTAGTCATTCCCCAATTGATGGGCATTCCCTCAGTTTCTAATTGTTTGCCACCACAAAAAAATCTGCTATTTTTTGTAAATGTGGGTCATTTCCCCATTTTTATGATCTCTTTGGGATACAGCCCAAGAAGTGGTGTTGCTAGGTTAAAGGGCATGCACATTTTTATAGCCCCTTGATTCCATTTCTAACAAAGATCAGTTGAAGTACCTCTATATGTTCATCACAAACAAGAGAAGACTCCAATGACACATGATGTTGACTCTCAAGTATTTCAAAGTTTGTCATATAGCAAAGAGTTTGGTCCTGGAGTACTAAAGCAGGAACAGTGGGTAGAAATAACAAAGAAGCATATGTTGGCCTCTTATAAGGAAAGATTTCTTAAGGAATAAAGTTATCCCAAATGCTATCTTGGGAAGGGGTGAGTTATCTCCAACTAGAGATCTTCAAGCAAGTGCTAGCTGATTATTGTTGGGTTTACTATAGAAGGAATTTTTATTCAGGCACATGTTGTTGACTGGCTACTAAGGCTATTCAACTGTGAGAGCCTATGATTTTGTGGATAACAGTAGTGAATATAATCCCCAATTCCATAGCATTTTATTTTTATAATTCATATTTCCTAGAATTGTCATTTGGTGTAGTTAATGGGAGTATTGCAAGTTTTACTTTGCAAAAGAAGAAATGGAGTGTGATGGTGATTAGATGGCATACAAGCATATGTTAAGTATAACTTATAGGATATATATTTATGCATATGCATATAGGCCCTTCAGTACCTTGAGAATACAGTAATATGGCTCTCAGAGGAAGAAATTAGGCTGACTCTTAAATCAAAAATGCCCCAAATTCTTGGTACTGAGGGCTTAGTAAAGAGTTCTGACTCCCCCCTGCCATGGAGTAAATAGAAATGCTCCATATTCTCAATGTTATTGACATACAAATATAAGTGAAAAGGATGAATTTTCCTCACTGTTCATATGAAAGCAGCAACTTCCACATTACATGGAGCTTTAGTAATAATTTTTTTTTAAATCTACATTTTCTTTACCTCCTAGAATTATATTCTCATTCACTTGAAATTAAACTGGTGTTGTTCTCCATACTCATGTGATTTCTTCTGCACCACAGAGAAATGGGAATGATTTCATATCCAGCTTGGGCTTTCTGTTCTGATTGGAATTCAGAATTACTTCTTGTGATCAGTGCCCTCAGGCTGTGTGCATCTAAATTTCTTATGTAGGGTTCACTGCAAATTGAGAATTTCACAGACGTAATGAAGAGTTATAGTCTTAACTCTCAAGTGACAAAGTGCAATACCCAACTTAAGTAGGTAATGTGAAGGGCCCTGTGGGAGTGAAAACAACCAAGTTCTCACTATTAGCAGTAGGCAGCACATCTGTTTTGAGGCTGCCTGACATTTATGTCTAACTTTGTGACTTACCAAGAGGCCACAAATGTTTTTGTAATCTACAAAGATTCAAGAGTTTGGACAGTTGCTTATCTTGTTTCTGACATGCCCCTACATGGTCCACTCAACAAAACCAGCAATTAAATAATATATTATCAGGATGGTCCAGAAAAGTCACACATAGACATAAATAGTGCTACTTATTATGTGGCATTAAACATATTCAGTCATTTGCAATGTGTCTGTGTGTATGTGTGTCACAGTCAATCTATTTTGAAGCATACATCATTACTATTATATGTATTTATTTATTATATGTATTTTAAAATGTCAAATTAGGCCCTATCTCAAATTTATATAAAGGCCTAATATGGTATTCATTCATCAAGCACTAATTAAAAACCTACTATGTGCCAGGTACTGGGCTAGGCTCTAGGAAATATCAGACCAAGAATTTCTCTGCTGTAAGGGACTACTGTCCTATGAGTACAGTTTCATACCCGCTCTGTAGTTTATAAACTTAGTGAATTACTCAGAGCACTAAGAGGTTAAGGTTACTTGCCCAAAATGACCCATAGACAATATGTGTGAGAAGCAAGGCTTGGCTCTTAGGTGCTTTGACCAGATCAACTATACTACACTAACTCCATGGGATGAGTATGAATAAAAGGAAAAATTGAAATAGTCTCTTCCCTCAAGAAGCTTACATTCTGTTTTAGAGAAATATCATCAATCAATGAGCATTTATTAAGTGCCTACTCTGTGCCACACACTTTGTTGTCTTCAAGTGATAAAGAGAAAAGTGAAATAAGCTCCCAAGGAGCTTACATTTTATCCGAGAAGATAATATTTACCCACATTGGATTATTAAGAAGCAGAAACAACCATCAGTAGTGATGGCATATCCTTACCCCACTTTATTCTCTTACTCTATCAACTATATTCCTTCCAATGAGACTGAGTACTAATAGGCTTTAATATTTACCCAATATTATCTCTTAATAACTTTATGGCCTTGCCCTTCCTCTGTGCCCTGCAGACTTGCAGCAATCTGACCTACTGTTATAACCTAAAGATTCCTGTTCCTTGTGTGACATGTCACTGAACTTTTAGGATTTCCAGGCTTTTCCATCTGCCTTACAGTTGTCTCCCCCAATTAGAATTAACTCCTTAGGAGCAGGGTATGTTTGGCTTATCTTATTTGCATCCCCAATCTTAACACAGTGCTAGGCACAAAGTAAATGCTGAATAAATGATTATTTATTCATTCATTCTCCTAAGTGTATAAAGAATATATATATATGTATATATATATATATACATATTTATCCAACATAAATGTAAAAAATAGTTAAATGCAGGATAGGTAGGGAGGGGCAATTAAGTGGTAAAGTGGATTGAGTTCTTGTCCTGGAGACAGGAATAACTGTGTTCAAACCTAGCCTGAGACACTTACTATAGTTGTGTAATCCTGGGTAAGTCACCTAATCTCTCTAAAAAAGTCCACCCTGTAGTTCAGTATTAGGAAAACTATCAGTATAATTGATCATATCAACAACAAAACTAGCAGAAATCATATGATTATCTCAATAGATGCAGAAGAGGCTTTTGACAAAATAGAAGGCCTGTTCCTATTAAAAACACTAGAAAGTATAGGAATAAATGGAGTCTTCCTTAAAATAATGAGTAGTATCTATCTGAAACCATCAGCAAATATTATATGTAATGGGGATAAGCTAGAAGCATTTCCAATAAGATCAGGGGTGAAACAAAAATGTTCATTATTACCCCTCTTATTCTGTTTGGTACTAGAAATGTTAGTTGTAGTAATAAGAGAAGAAAAACAAATTGAAGGATTCAAATTAGGCAAAGAAGAGACTATCACTCTTTGCAGATGATATGTTGATATACTTAAAGAATCCTAGGGAATCAAGTGAAAAACTACTTGAGAAAATAAATAAATTTGGCAAAGTTGCAGGATATAAAGTAAACCCACATAAATCCTTGGCATTCTTATACATTTCTAATGAAGTCCAAAAGCAAGAAATAGAAAAAAGAAATTCCATTTAAAGCTACTGTAGACACTAAAAATATTTGGGAATCTACCTGCCAAAACAAACTCAGGACCTATATGAACACAATTACAAAACACTTTTCACACAAATAAAGTCAGATCTAACTAATTGGAAAAACATCAGCTGCCCATGGCTAGGTCGAGCTAATATAATAAAAATGACAATTTTATCTAAATTAAATTACATATTTAATGCCATACCAATCAATTTACCAAAAAAATCATTTCATAGAGCTAGAAAAAATAGTGACAAAATTCATTTGGAAGTACAAAAGGTCCAGAATATCAAGGAAGTTAATGAAAAGAAATATTAGAAGGTAGCCTAGCCATACCAGATTTTAATCTGTATTATAAAGCAGCAGTTATCAAAACTACTTGGTACTGGCTGAGGAATAGAGTAGTAGATCAGTGAAATAGATTAGGTACATGAGACACAACAGTCAATGACTATAATAATCTACTGTTTGATAGACCCAAAGACCCCAGTTTTGGGGATAAGTACTCACTATTTGATAAAAACTGCTGGGAAATTGGAATATAGCATGGCAAAAACTGGGCATAGACTAATATCTTGTACCACATACCAAAATCAAATCAAAATGGGGTGCATAATCTAGATATAAAGACTGATACTGAAGTAATCTGGGAGAGCAAGGAATAGTTTACCTATCAGATTTATGGAGAAGGAAAGATTTTATGACCAAACAAAAGTTAGAGAGCATTATGAAATGCAAAAATGGACAATTTTGATTGCATTAAATTGAAAAGTTTCTGTACAAATAAAGCCAATGTAACCAAGATTGAGAGGGAAGTGGAAAATTGGGAAAGAATTTTTACAAGCACTGTCTCTGATAAAGGCCTCATTTAAAAAATATACAGAGAATTGTATCAAATCTATAAGAATACAAGTCATTCCCCAATTGATCAAAGGATATGAACAGACAGTTTTCAGAGGAAGAAATTAAAGATATCTATAAACATATGAAAAAATGCTCTAAATCACTATTGATTAGAGAAATGCAAGTCAAAACAATTCTGAGGTACCACATCTCACTGGTCAGATTGATTAAGATGACAAAATGGGAAAATCATAAATGCTGAAGAGTATATGGAAAAATTGGAACACTAAGGCATTGTTGGTGGAGTTGTGAACTGATTCAACCATTCTGGAGAGCAATGGAACTATGCCCATAGGGCCATAGAAAAGTGCACACCCTTTGACCCAGCATTATCTCTTCTAGGATTGTATCCCAAAGAAATCATAGAAGTGGAAAAAGAACCTGTATGTACAAAAATATTTATAGCAGTTCTTTTTGTGGTGGCAAAGAATTGGAAATTAAGAGGATGCCCATCATTTCACGAATGCCTAAACAAGTTGTGGTATATGAATGTAATGGAATACTATTGTGCTATAAGAAATGAGGAGCAGACAGACTTCATAATGACCTGGAAAGACTTATATAAACTGATCCTGAGTGAGAAGAACAGAACCAGGAGAAAGTTGTACACAATTACAGACACAAGGTATGTATGACGACTGACTTTGATAGACTGGGCTCCTTTCAGCAATGCAAGGTTATAAGATAACTCCAAAAGACTCATGGTGGAGAGAGATATCTACATTCAGAGAAAGAACTACATAGTCTGAATGAACACTGAAGCAAACTACTTGCTCTCTCTCTTTTGTTTTGTTTTGTTTCCTCTTTCTCATTGTCCACTCCCTTGATTATAATCCTTTACAATCTGACTAATGTTTAATGTGAAGGTATTTGTAGATCCTATATTTGATTGCATGCTGCCATGGTGGGTGGGGAGGAGAGGGAGGGAGAGAAAATTCAAAACTCAAGGGACTTTGGAACTGAATGTTGTAAGCTAAAAGTAAATAAATAAACAAACAAACAAATAAATATATATATGTGTGTGTGTGTTTTAATTTTTAAAAAAGTCCATCCTGGATCACTTTTTTGTCATGGCAGAGGGGTTTTTAACTATGAGCTATGATGTGCCAGGCTACCCGAGACAGACCTCATTATTGTGGAGAAGTCTGATGAAAAAAAAAAAAGTGATCCACTAGAGAGAGAAAGAAATGGCAAACCATTTCAATACCTTAGCCAAAAACAAACATACAACAACAATGACAAAAAACTCCATGGGGGAAAATATTCCATGGAATTGCAAAGAATAAGACATGACTGAGCAACAACAAGAAAATAGAGACAATAGAGAGAGAGGTAGGGCACTGGAAATCGGGAGGATCAAGATAAATATGGGCTATCAGGTAGAGTTTGCACCGTGCTATGAAGTCGGATTTTTCGTGAGGCAGATGTAAGGACTTTTTAAACAGTAATTTAAAGTGTATTCTAGCTGTAATGCAGGTTATTCTGACTTTAAGGTAGCATCACCTGGCATACTTCTAAGTCCGTTTTTGAGATATTCTGTTGTACTTGTCTTTATTTTATACATTCGTGTGATCTCTGGTACTATGGGGTCATCTGGGTTTGGATAACATAACAGTGAACCAAATGGATAAAAGAATTTTAGAAATAGTTAAAGTAGGAGGTCACTGTGATCTTAGAATATGGAGACAAATGCTGCCATTACTGTTAATGCTTGGATGATAAATTCCAGTTGTAAATGCAACCTTAGGTGGTTTGAAGGAGTAGTCTGTAGGGAAATGAAATTGTCAAAAAGAACACACCGCCTTGATATGGGCTGTCATTAGGTCCCATAATTGTGTCTTGCCAATGAAACATATCAATGGACCTGCAGAACACTGTGCTAGAGGATCACCAGCCAAATCACTAAATTCCTTAATAATCCGTTTCATCGCCACCATGTGTGCTTTTTTCCTAACTCTCTCCGTGGACAGAAGGGTCCCACCCAAAACTCTAATTACCCTGGGTGGTGGGGAGAACCTGGGGGGAGGAGATCTCTCTTCTCACACCGGCTTCGCCAGACGCAGGTGCAGAGAGACCTTCATATAATGAAGGTCTATGTGATATTAAAAAAAAAAAAAACAGAGAAGTTTAATTTGACTAGATTATAGAGCACAGAAAGGGAAGGAATATATATGGAGCATATAAAGACTAGTTGGAATAAAGCTGTGAAAGTCTTTGAAAGCCAAGCAGAAGAGTGGATATTTGAATTGAGAGGCAGTAGGGAATCACTGTTGATTATAGGCAAGGAGTGGAGACTGAGGAGGAGCACATTAGTAGAAGAAAAAAAGTATTACAAATACCAAGAGAGAAGTGGATAAAGGGTAGACAGATGTGAGGTCCTCAACTGAGAACAAAGGGAAAGGGGAAGCATGCATGGCTTCAGGAGTGTGTGTGTGTGTGTGTGTGTGTGTGTGTGTGTGTGTGTGTGTGTGTGTGTGGTCAGACAGGGAACCACTTAGGAGGAACAAAAGGATTGTCTTGCTGTAATGAGGACCTGCTTGAGGTTGAATAAAACAAATTTATGGTGTTGCAAAATTATAATTGTTATAAAATGTATAAAAATGTTATAATGTTATAAAATTTATAATGTGTGACTTTTTGGAGTTCTGTTTAGAAGAATATAAGTAAGTATGGATGAAGTGAATGATGAGAGTAAGCCAAGACAAAGGTTTCCTTATCTATAAAGTGAGAATTAAACACAATTATCATCTAGGTTCCTTTCAGCTTTAACATTTGAATCCTTTTGAGTAAATGGTAATATCTCTCAGTGTGGAGGAAAATATCGAGATTTAACTCAGAGAACCTGGATTTGAATCCACCAGCTGGTTGTAGGACCTTGGAATATATGTAATGATGAAATAAAGGCCTTTTTTTTTCAAATACTGAAACCTAGTTAATTTTTTTTAACTACCTTTTCACCAGATCACCTTAGATATAGTAATCCTCAGTGTAATACAGCATTTTATTCTGTCCAGAGGAGTATAGACTTCATCTAGCCCGGTCAGCACGTTTCTCTGGATTGATCTGTCTAGAATATAGGCTTTCAAATAGTTTCAAATTCAGGTACAGGCTGCTTAATAGGATGTGGAGAAGAAGTAAACCAACTAGTAACCCTTGTCCTTGATTTCTTCAACTGTAAAGTGAGGGTGTTGTATTAAACAATCTCTAAGGTCACTTCTGCCTGCAATTTGTGTTAGACCTTTTCAGTACGTTAGGACTCATCAGATTATTCTCAGCTCATTTAACCTTTGAAAACCCAACAACACCTTCATGCGCCAATGATGTATCAGAGGTGAAATTTAGGGGAAGAAAGTAAACTATGAAATAACTGTTAGCAGTTTGGAGCTCTGCGATGGAGCAGAATAAAAAGCACCCCAGTTTGAATGCCCAAATTTTAACACATATTACCCCTGTGACTTTGGATGTCCTTTTGATCCTCATCTGCAAAAAATGTAGTTTGGACTAAGTGTTTTCTACGGTACCTTCAAATTTATCAAATGTATGAATTCTTTTCAGGAGTACAGAGTTAGCTCTGGAAATTATACCCTTTATCACTTGGACTTCTAAGCTGCATTTAGGGATCAGGGAATCCTATTGGGTTATGATTTCTTAGTGGACTTTCATCTCAGTCCTTGAACTTACAACCTAGAGATTATAAAAAATGAATAAGATCAGATTTCTTCTGATCTTTTCCCATCTGTTCTTATCTGCACTCACTCCACTTTCTCATGCTTCACTCCCCTATTGGCAAGGCACATATGCAGCCACTTCAGGAAACACAAATGACCCTTCAAGACATGTTCTATTCTTGAGGCACTCTTTGTAGTCATCTTGAATTTTGAGAAATAACAATAACTAAGATGTATATAATGATATAAACTTTACAAAACACTTTACCATCATTACATCATTTAAATTTTACCCTAACCTTGGGAGGGAATTACAACCCATCATTTCCCATGTCACAGAATCAGTAAATATGAGTAGCAATATTTGAACACAGATTTTCCTGTCTCAACATCCCCATATATATTTTGTACCTATGATTGAGGGGATGAAGTGTTTGGAAAATATCACAATTAAAAAAATATTCAGTAAAAATAAATGTGCAAACTATCACTATCTTCACATAAGAGAAGATTGGGAATCAAAATTACATTTGATGGTACTTATTTAAAGTAGATCAAGAGGACTCTGGAGGAGAAAGTGAGGCTGGTGACTTTGTACAGCCCTCTCTCACTATAATTTGATTCACTTGCAAGTCATGGCATCATCTTCCTGCTATCATGGTCCTCTTTGAGAATGAAGGACAAACCAAAACACGTGTGTAGTCTGAGCTGCCCAGTTGGGTCTCAACTGACCATTTGCAGTTGGGCAACTCCACTCCTCTCCTATCCTCTCCGTCCTCTTCTCACACCCCCTCTCCTCTCCTGTCCTGTCTTCACACTGCCTCTCCTCTTCTCTCCTCACATCCCATCTCCTTTCCTCAGGGTATCATACATTACCTGAGGATACTCTGCCCAAAGAAAGGTAAATTTTGACAACTGAAGCCTAACGATATCTTAGAATTTACTGGCTAGATTCCTTTCTTGAAGACCAGGTCTGAAACCCAATTTACTCTGGCTCTTATTGACTGGCCAACAATAGGTCCCTGTCCAAGCACCATTTAATGTTTATTCTGGGAGCCCTGATGGCTCAGAATGAATGTAGATAGTGATTGTTTCTCTTTTGGCCAGAAACAACTCTGAGATCTCCCCTCCCAGTTTGATTTGATTTTTTAATTTTTTATTTAAGGAATCATCTCTTGGTTCACTTCTTAAGGAGGCCTAATCACAATGGGTGTTGGATCAGTCAAAGTGAAAACTCAGAAAGACCTTAGCTTAAAAAGGCCAGGGTCTCCCACTGTCTCCTGGACTGTCTCCAGTTGTCCTGATTGGTATCTGGCTGCTGAACCCAGATGTCTCTAGAGGAGAAAGTGAGGTTGATAACTTTGCACAGTGCTCCCTCACTATAATCCAATTCACTTGGAAATCATGGCATCATCTTCCTGATATCATGGTCCTCTTTGAGAAAGAAGGACAATCTACAATTAGAAAAAAATAATATAATTCAATAGTAAATCAAGAGAAAAGGGTAAAAGAATATGAGACACGAATGCATGGCAAATGATATAGTGATAGCCAGAATAACAAATAACAATGTTGTAAGGCTTTTGATAACAAGAGGTCAAATGTATTATTTTCTGACTTAAATTTGATTTGGCTGTAATATAAAACCCAGCTATATGATCCATTTTAACTAGAAGCTCTGGCTTTGTGTTTCTTACTGATAGTACCCTAGGGAGGCACATTCCTTGGCATTTCACATTCAATATAAGTCCATTGTTGGTTAAAAAAAAAAAGATGGCTAAATCAGTTCGTCATTTTGTAATAAAATATCTCACAAATTGTTTATCTGATCAATGGAGAGTGCAGTCTCAAGCTGTTCGGTGTTAATGTGCCCATTGCTCTAAAATAGTGAGTTATTGACTGTCAGAGAGACAGGGGAATTTGTAAACTCAGATCAGATTTCCTGTTGAAAACTGACATATTGCACATGAACAGTGGGGATTCAAAAATTCATGTCCCTCACATTGTAGGCAATGTTGGCATCAGGAAAATGAAGCTACCTATAACTTAGAATTATTACACTGAAAATTTGAAAAATGTGCAGCAAAACACCAAACTCATAATATTTCAAATGCTGTGAAATTGAAAGTTTAAACACACAGAGGCTGTTGCAGGGTAGGAAAAGAAATGGGACTGGTATATTTTTTGTCCTGTTTCTATCTTCCAGTGATTCCTAACCCCCTGTTATTTTACAACAATCTATGTTCCTAGAAAAGGGAAAATAGAGGCAATGCTTTTTCCTGAATAAAATATTGACTCTCACAAGGGAAAAGAGCTGAAAGATTTCCTGATATTTTCTAAGCGCCTCTTTGAATGCAGCCCCACACTACATGCTGAGAAGTGTAAGTTGCATACACAGTTTTCATCTTCTTGCAAACTACAATCTCAGATGGACAACACTGATAACAATGTACATTAAAATAAGAAAGAACACAGGACACAGCAGTGCTTGGTTTGTGCCTTTCTTGTGCTATTTGCCATGCTATAACTTGTAGTATAATTACTTGTCTACATTTCTTATCTCCTCTGCCAGACTGTAGGACTGCTGAGGACAAGGACTAGTTTTTACTTTTCTTTGTATACCTAAAAGTACCTATTGAAGCACCTTATGCACAATAAGCTTTGAATTATATTTATTTTAATTAAATTGAACACATATATCTATCATCATGAGTTTTAAATCTCATTCAAATGCAAAATAGTAATGATGTATTTATATAGACTGGAGAGAATAGCCCCACGTACTGACCATAACTTGATTTGGAATTATGTGATTTCTACTTCAGTATTTCAAGGTCTAGAAAGCATCATCATCATCATCATCATCATTTCATAGATTAGATTGTTGTCAGTACTTCTTTTACTGTCTCCTCTGATGCCTTATTAGAATAGAGAGGTGACCCTGGAGGCCTCAAGGATAAGCTAATGGAACACAATATTCGGTGCTTTTAGTCATTGTCTCTATGCAGATGACTTAGCTTTCTCAATCTCTCCCTGTCTCTGTCATTCTTTGTTTCTGTCTCTCTGTGTCTGTTTGTCTGTCTCTCTCATCAATCTGTTGTAAGTCCCAATCCCATTTTGTTTATTGTTTGTTGTACATTTCAAACTAGATCTCAAACCAAGAATTGAAACAAAATAGCATACATTTTCTATTCCCCAAAACCAAAATTGTTTTCCTAAAATTTAAAATTTATTTATTTCATTAGATACAACCCAATTACATGTAAAAATTTTAATAATATTTTTTAAAATTCTAAAAAATTAAAATTTTATTTAAATTTTATTTTTTTAAAAAAAAATTGGGTGCCAAATTCTCTCCTTCCTCCCTACTTCCCCCTTCTTGTGAAGACAAGTAATTTGATATTTATCATACATATAAAGTCATGAAAAAACATATTTCCATACTAGTCATGTTGCAAAAGAGCAGATGAACCAAATAAATAAATAAAAATAAAGAGAGCAAAAAGAAGTCTACTTCAATCTACAGAGTACATCAGTTCTCTCATTGGAGGTGGATAGCATTTTCTATCAAGAGTCTTTGGAATTGCCTTGGATTATTGTATTAAACAGAGTAGCTAGATCTTTCACAGTTGATCATCCTTATAATATTACTGTTACTGTGTACAATGTTCTCCTGATTCTGCTCACTTTGCCTTGCATTAATTTATATGTTTTCCTAAAAACGTATTGCTCATCATTTCTTATAGCACAGTAGAATTCTATAGCAATCATATACCACAGCTTAATTAGGTATTCCCCAACTGATGGGCATCCCCTCCATATCTAGTTCTTAGCCATAACAAAATGATGCTATACAAATTTTTGTACAAATAGATCATTTCCCTCTTTTCTTTTATCTCTTTGGGATATAGACTTAGTAGTGGTATTATTGGGTCAAAGATTATGCATAGTTTAATACTTCTTGGGCATAATTCTAAGTTGTTTTCCAGAATGGTTGGACTAGTTCACAACTCTACCAACAATGCATTAGCTTCCCATTTTTTTCCCCACATTTCCTCCAGCATTCATCATTTTCCTTTTCTAACATGTCAGTCCATCTGACAAGTGTGAGGTAGTATATCAGAGTTATTTTATTTTTAATTTCTCTGATCAGTAGTGATTTAAAGTATTTTTTCATGTGCCTATTGATAACTTTGATTTCTTCTTCTGAGAACTGCTGGTTAATTTCCATCGACTGTTTATCAACTGAAGAATGGCTTTTATTTTTATGAATATTACCCACTTCCCTATATACCTGTGAAATAAGGCCTTTATCAGAGAAATTTGCTGCAAATCTCTGTCCCCCACCCCCAGTTTCCTATTTTCCTTCTAATTTTGGCTGCAATGATTTTGTTTTACAAAGCCTTTTACTTTCATATAATCAAAATTATTTATTTTAATTCTTTCTCTTGTTTGATCATAAACTCTTCCCTTATTTAAAAATCTGACAGAAATATTTTCTTTGCTCTCCTAATTTACTTATGATATCACATTTTATGTCTAAATTTTTCATCAATTTTGACTTTTTTTTGACATATGGTGTGAAATGTTGGCCTATACCTAGTTTTGCCAAACTGTTTTCCAGCTTTCCCAGCAATTTTTGTCAAATGTTGAATTCTTATCATCAAACCTTGCATCTTTGGCTTTATCAAATGCTTGATAACTGTGGCCATTTACTACTGTGTATTATATACCTAATCTATTCCTCTGATTCACCACTCTTTTTCTTCACTAGTATCATATTGTTTTGGTGATTACTACTTTGTTTTGTAATATAGTTTGAAATCTAGAACCATTAGTTGACCTTCCCTCACATTTTTTCCCATTGGTTCCTTTGATATTCTTGACATTTTGTTCTTCCAGATGAATTTGCTGTTATTTTTCTAACTCTACAAAATAATTCTTTGGTAGCTTGAACCAAACTGAACAAATAAATTAATTTAGGTAGAACTGTCATTTTTATTATAGTGGCTCAGCATGCCTATGAGTGATTCATATTTCTTCAATCGTTTAGGTCTGTCTTTACTTGGGTGAAGTGTTTTTTAATTGTGTTCATGCAATCTCTGGGTTTACCTTGACAGATAGATTCTCAAATATTTTATATCGTCTCTAATTATTTTAAATGGAATTCCTCTTTCTATCTCGTCTTGCTGAGTTTTGTTAGTACTAAATAGAAAATCTTAATGATTTATGTAGATATATTTTGTATACTGAAACTTTGTTGAAGTTGTTAAATGTTTCAACTAGTTTTCTAGTTGATACTCTAGTATTCTCTAAGTATCCCATCTGCAAATAGTGATAGTTTTGTTTTCTCTTTGGCTATTTTTATTCTTCAATTTATTTTTCTTTTCTTATTCCTAAAAATAGCATTTCTAGTATAATACTGAATAACAGGGGTAGTAATGAACATACTTGCTTCACTCCTGATCTTGTTGGGAAGGCTTCAAGTTTATAGCTGTTATAGATAATACTCTTGTTTTAGATAGATACTACTCATAATTTTCACAAAGGCTTCATAAATTCCTTTGCTTTCTAATGTTTTTAATAGAAATAGGTGTTGCATTTTGTCAAAAGTTTATTTTTTCTTTATCCATTGACATAATTGCATGGATATTGTTGTTATTGTTATTGATTTGGTCAGTTATGCTGGCAGCTTTTCTAATATTGAACCAGTCCTCCATTCCTCATATAAATTTCATCTGGTCTTAGTGTCTGATCTTTGTGGTATATTGCTATAATCACCTTGTATTTTATTTAAAATTTTGCATTTATAGTCATTAAGGAAATTCATCTAATAGTTTTCTTTTTCTGTTTTTCCTTTCCCTGGTTTAGGTTATCAAAACCATATTTGTGTCACATAATGAATGTGGTAGGACTCCTTTGCTTATTATTCTTCAAATAGTTTATATGGTATTGGGATTAATTGTTCCTAAATGTTTGGTGAAATTAATTTGTGGCCCTCATGGCGGCGGCGGCGGTGGCGGTGGAGGCGAGGCGGCAGCGACGGCGGCTTTGGACGGTGATGGAGAGCGCGAGCCCGACGACCTATCTCTCCCCCTACCCCCCGATGCTGTGCGCCCCCTGACACTGCCCCGACCCCGACCCCCGCCGGGACGATGGTGAAGTATTTCCTGGGGCATAGCGTGCTCCGGAGCTCCTGGGACCAAGTGTTTGCTGCCTTTTGGCAACGTTACCCTAACCCCTACAGCAAGCATGTGCTGACAGAGGACATTGTGCACCGGGAGGTAACTCCTGATCAGAAGCTGCTGTCCAGGCGGCTTCTAAGGAAGACCAACAGGATGCCCCGCTGGGCGGAGCGCTTTTTTCCCGCCAATGTTGCCCACTCGGTGTACATCCTCGAGGACTCTATTGCGGACCCACAGAACCAGACCATGACCACTTTCACCTGGAACATCAACCATGCCCGGCTGATGGTGGTGGAGGAAAGATGTGTTTACTGTGTGAACCCTGAAAACAGTGGCTGGACTGAAATCCGCCGGGAGGCCTGGGTCTCTTCCAATTTGTTTGGGGTCTCCAGAGCTGTACAGGAGTTTGGTCTAGCTAGATTCAAAAGTAATGTGACCAAGACCATCAACGGCTTTGAATACATCCTGGCCAAACTGCAAGGTGAAGCTCCTTCTAAGACACTTGTTGAAACAGCTAAGGAAGCAACTGAAAAGTCGAAGGAAACTGCTCTGGCAGCTACTGAGAAGGCTAAGGACCTGGCCAGCAAGGCAGCCACCAAGAAACAGCAGCAGCAACAGCAACAGCAACACTATGTTTAAAGGAGCCACCCTACTGCTTCCCCTGCAACAGAAAGGACCTGCTGCCCTCCCAGATTGCCAGTACCCAAGGCTGAGAGCTTCTGGGGAAGACCTGGCATTGGGCCTGGAGCCCCAGCCCCAAAGCAGACCATCAACACAATGCAAGCCCACAGACAATCCAGCTCTTGTCCCATTACCTGCTCTGTGTCCGAGCTGTAATTTATCATTAAAAATCAATTTTCAGTGCTAAAAAAAAAAATTAATTTGTGAATCCATCAGATATTGCAGATTTTCTTTTCTTAGGGAGCTCATTAATGACTTGTTTAATTTCTTTTACTAAGAAGGGGTTATTTAAGTACTCTATTTCCACTTCTGTTAATCTGGGCAGTTCACATTTTTAGCAAATATTCATCTATTTTATGCCAGATTCACTGACATATAATTGAACAAAATTCCTAATATTTGCTTTAATTTCATCTTCTTTAATGGTGCATTCGCTTTTCATTTTTGATACTAGTAATTTGGTTTTCTTTTTAAAAATCAAGTTGACCAATAAAATGGTTTGTTTTATTGGTTTTTTTTTTTTTAAAGCAATTGGGGTTAAGTAACTTGCTCAAGGTTACACAGCTAGTCATTTGATTTATGCGTGGGTGCTCATTTTCTGAGGCCGGATCTG
>WOXC01007426.1:0-145665 GCA_011680675.1 Gymnobelideus leadbeateri
GATAAACTAGCTGATATCTAAGTCCCTCAGAGAGCTAAATCTTATGATCATATCATCCTAAAAGATTACCTACAGATGGAACAGTCGCTGCACATACGACCAATAGCTTAATACTGCAGCTAAAAATCTCTTAAATTCCAAATTAATGATAATATGATATAATGATATAATAATAATGATAATGATATAATAATAATAATATGAACAAAGCATGAACGTAGGAAAGTAGTAGATAAAGTTGCTGAGGACTCTTCAAACAGAAGAAAACAGAGGTTCTGTTTTTTGGGGGGTTACACCCTACCTCTCCTCAAAGTGAGTAATTAACTTCAGGTTAAAAGCTAAGGAAAAGAAAGATGAAGGTAACTTTTCTACAATGAGTGGCTGATTGCCTTCTAATACATGTGCAACAGACTTTTAAATGAATGTGCCCATCCAAGTTTTGTTTTCCTATGTGTATGCCAACCCTCATCATTACCCTCAGCTCCAATGTTGCACACAAAAGATCACAGAAAAGCCAAGAATCCCTGTTACACCCACGATTGTAAAAGGCCTTTTGGAAAGAGAACATTCTTTACAAGACCTAAATGGCACAGGCACAAACCCACAAATGATCATCTAAATCAAGCCACATTAAGAAACAAAAGGAAAGAATTTTAGGATGTTTCTTGAGTCTCAAGGCCCTAGCTGTGAAAGTCAATGAACAATGACAATCCACAGCACTGGTTCTTTTGAGTGTCAAGCAGACAATGTTATTATTATTACTATTATCATTATTATTATTTACAGGCACACCCTGGCTCAAGATGTTAATTTATTCCACAAAATCATGACATTAGTGAAAACAATGTTAAAGGGGACAGTACATCCATAATCAGCCTTCAAACTTCCATCTTACAGCAATAAACAAAAATAGTAGGATTTTGCAACAACATGGTGGAGTATAGTTACAACATATAAGCAATGCTATTATGAAATGATTATGTAGTGAGAGTAAAGAATAACAGTGGATAGCAATGTGTTCTGTTCTGACATCTCTGTTAAGGTTTAAAGACCTAAAGAAAGGTTACCAACATTTTGGGTGGTTCCTTTCGGGGAGGTGGGTCCCAAAAGGACCTGACTAATCACTGAGGATGAGGAGTGATGTCTATGTCTCCATGTCTACTATGAAGAGAGTATCAACATCAATGAGACCATTAAAAACTGAAATACTGTGAAATAATGCAAGTCAGGATAACATCAGATAGATAGTATTTTCCTACTTAATAACCTGTAATTATATAACATGATATGATTACTAAGTATTTTATCTCATTTCATCCTCAACAACCCTGCACTGTCACATCTCTGTCTCCCAATGTTTGAGCTCCTGCATGGGGACACCTTTTAAGGTGCTCAGACCATCCATGTTCCCTGCCCTCCCAACTCCACTCCTGACTTTCCAGATATTTCATATCTTGCTATTACTCAATGCTTTCCAGATGCCTTTTAAGAGTAGTTATTCCCACTAGAATTTTTTTTTTTGCTTTTTTGGAGGGGGGAAGGTAGGGCAATTGGGGTTAAGTGACTTGTCCAAGGTCACGCTGCTAGTTTTTGTGTTAAGTGTCTGAAGCTGTATTTGAACTCAGGTCTCCCTGATTCTAGGACCAGTGCTCTATTCACTGTGCCAACTAGACGCCCTTCCCATTAGAATTTAAGCTGAGGGTAGAGAATTTTTTTTTTTTGCTTGTCCAGTGTTTTAGCACAGTACCTAAAAAAAAATTAAGTAAACACTTAATAAATGCTTCATCTAACTATGTATATCTATCTATGCCATAAGTAAAGCAAGCATTATCTACATTTTATGCATGAGGATATGGAAACCTAGATTAAGTGACTTGCCTGAGGTCACACAACTTATAAATCACACAACCAGGACTTGAAATTCAAGTCTGGTTACCGAGTAAATTCTCCTTCAGCTACATCACACAGTACCTTATTATAGTACTGGGCATCCTGTACCACTTAGGTTGTACACTAAGAAATAAGGTAGAGAGATAAATTTGTCATTCTATAATAAAAGAAAAACTGACCAAAAAAAAAAAAAAGCTTCAATCGGGTAATAAGTCCTAATGAAAACATTTAAATATACCTGCTCAGCAGGTAAGTCAGGGGTTAAGTACATGTGCTGGAGGCAAATGTGTCCCTTTCCTATGTGCCTAAGACATCAAGTGAATTCTGGCATTTCCTTAGCTAAATTTCTCACTAAGTACCTAGCAAAGCATTCAATTCAATTAGCATTTACGTGCTTTGACACTATGTACTAAACAATAGTTATAAATAGAAGTCCATAGATTAACATATAGCTACGTTTACTTAAAAAGATTAATGTGTAACCACTGGGTAACATAATGACCACCAATAGAAAGTGATTTTATTAAAATTAAAAATGTTTCAGTTTAGAAAGTTTAATAGTGCTATGAAAAATATGTTCACATGGGGCGGCTAGGTGGCGCAGTGAGTAAGAGCACCAGCCTCGGAGTTGGGATGACCTGGGATTGAATCAAGCCTCAGAAAATGAGCACCCACACATAAATAATGACTAGCTGTGTAACCTTGAGCAAGTTACTTAACCCCAATTGCTTATTAAAAAATATATATATATATGTATGTTCACAGACCTCACCCCTGCCCACTCTAGGAAAAAAAAACCTTTAAAGGAGAGTCTTCTGACATGTCATTTGAAAGTATAAGGAAGGTCTCTATAGCAGCTCAATAATCTGCCACAGATGCTTTTTAAATTTTTATCAACTTTTAAAAGGCTTTGAAACAATTATAAACACTTCCATATGGAACAGAGTATCTCCTCCATGATTAACAAAAACTGTGTGTATATCATGATACAAGTATCCAAGATTAAGTTTTGAGGAAGAACAGAAGCTGGCACTAAGCTGTAATTCACAAGCCTTTTTTGATCAACATGGATTTCTGTGGCCAAAGAATTCATCACCTAGTGGCCAACCCACCGGCAATGACTGCCCTCATACTTGGCTTGGCCACTCCTCAGGATCAAAATGAAACAATGCCAGCTTGCTAGAACCCACCAGAGCTTGCAGTTCAATGTCAACCTTAGAGAAAGAATATAGGGTCACCTCCATACCACCAAGAGACATCACTGTTATTAATGGCAATAATATCTTTACATAAATGCCCAAACTCCACCAAATCAAAAGATATTATAAATCAGTAAGAAGTTCCTTATAAGTCATTATGGAGAGTCAAAATGGTGGCATTGCAGCCCAAGTCAGCATAGGGACATAAGAGAAAGAGAGATCTGCGGTGCAGCCTGTGTCTGGCCTGACACTAAGGAAGAAGAGGTCACTGATCTAGCACAGAGGGACCTAAACATAAGGAGAGTGCTGGAAAAGCTGCCAACTGGCACATTTACTGCTCACTGCCCAGCTCCAGGTGACAGATCAAAGACAGAATGAAGATAAGTTCATTACTGGGAAATAAAGAAAGGATCCCAGGATGAAGAGTGGTCAATGAGCCCCAGGCTATATATACTAAGCAAGTAGTCAGTTCAGAAGAAAGCAGCAGATGTGTAGCACTGACTCCAGAAACCCTCAGTTTCAGCTTTAGATAGTCTGAAGCCTGGTGAGGCATAACCAAGCCAGAAATCCCAGAACGAAGGGAAGCTTAGCATTTTATCACTCTAAAACAGCAGTGCTTTCCAACTGGCTAAAAGTGGCTGAGTCCAGAAGCAGTCTACATGATCTCTGAACAAAGTAATCCACTGATCCAAAGCCAGGTCAGGAACCTACAGAACTTGAAGATGGTGGGAAGCCATCAGCATTTGAACTGGATCAAACCACTTTAGGAGCAATGATTCCCCTGGATGTTCTGGGATCACAGAATAATCCAGCACTCAATATCCACTAGACAGGCCTGCATAATATGCAGTTGGCCAAAGAGGCCTCTGAGCAGTACGTTGTGCAGGCCTGTAACAGACCTTTAATAAATTACTGGACCTAAATATTCCTGATGAAAAAACCAGAGCTATAAAGAAACTCTGAAATGCAAACATAGCAATCAAGAGAAACATAAAAAGGTAAACTGGAGTGAATAAGCATAACATACTAAACGAAGATAAACTTTTTGCATTGTAATATGGGGAGATAAGATGGGTCCTCTCTGAACTCTGTCATCATCAGGGATCATAGAAAAGGTAAGCAGGGGCGGCTAGGTGGCGCAGTGAGTAAGAGCGCCGGCCTCGGAGTTGGGATGACCCGAGATCAGATGTGGCCTCAGAAAATGAGCACCCACGCATAAATAATGACTAGCCGTGTAACCTTGAGCAAGTTACTTAACCCCAATTGCTTTAAAAAAAAAGAAAGAAAGAAAAGGTAAGCAAAAAGGGAGCCTGAGAGTAGTTCTGCTATTTCTTGATTATCTTTAAAGAAGAATGGTTTATAAAAAATAATGGAAAGGTAGGGGAAAAGGATACACTGTGGGACCAGGGCAGAGAAGGAAGGGTAAAGTTAGGAACAATTATCTCACATAATCAAATTCACAGGTAGAGGTTTATACAAACAAAAAGGAATGACTGTGGGGAAGTAGGCAACAGTTAAATCTGACTCTCATGTAATCTAGTCAAAGAAGTGAAGAATATACATACACAGAATTGGGGACAAAAATGTATTTCACCAAAAAGCAGGAGGGAAAGGGGAGAATAAAAGGCATGGTAAATTAAGGGAGGGATAAGTTTAAGCAAAACAAATTCTAAGCAAAAATATTTATGGTGGCTCTTTTTCAACGGCAAAAAAAAAATGCAAAGAATGCCCATCATTTTATGAAATGGCATATAAATGTGATGGAATACATTATGATTTAAGAAATGATAAAGGAGGGATTGCTCTAGAGAAACTTGGGAAGACTTGTATAAATTGCTACAGAATGAAGTAAGCAGAACCAGAAGAAAAAATTTTACAGTGACAATAATGAAAAGACAAGGCAACCTAGGTTCTAGAAGCCCATGTTAAAATATGCTTCCTACCTCCTAACAGAGAAGTGAAGGACTAAGAGTGCAGAATGAGACATATTTTTCTTGGACATGGTCATTGCATTAAAAAGTGTTGTTTAACTATGCATATTTGTAACAGGAACTCTGTTTCTCAACTGGAAAGTTGGAAAGAAGGCAGATTTTGCTGATTGAGAAAATTTTAATTTAATTTTAAAAATAATCACATAACTATTTCTCCATGTTGTCTTCCCAGTTAGAATGTTAAGATTCTCTTCATTTTCCACCTAGCCATAGTCCCTTGGTCTTGGACTTACCCATGGAACTCATCATCCTCCAAGATCTGATCAGCCTCAAGACTCACATTTCATCAGTAAAGAACAACAGAATGATCCACTGCCCGTGAGTAGAGGGCAGAATGATGAGTTTCTCCCAAAAGCTTCATTTAAGGAGGCTTTCCAGGTCAGCCATGTCTTCATTTTTCACCAAATTACATTGCTTTGGATTTTTACATCATGCCCCTTCACAGCAGGTATTTCTATCTCCAGCACTCTGCACAGTGCTTGGCACGCAAGTGCTGAATAAAGGTTTTATTGACTAAATACCCTGAGGGCAGGGACCATTTTTACTTTTTCTTTGTATTCCCACTACCTACACAGCCAAACACATAAGAGTTTAATGGTTGATTTGATTGAATGATGATACTTAAGGAAAAGTATTTCTAATTAAAGAAAGATGAAAAAGGAAATGAAGATATTTTCTAGATATGTTCAAAGGCTTCAAGAGGTTCTTAACCTTGGGTCCAAAAATTTATTTTAGGGAGTTTGCAAACCTGAATGGGGAAAATTATATCTTTATTTCAGTAACTGGTTTCCTCTGTAGTCCTCTGTACTTTAAGCACTTAAAAACTTGATTATGAGGCATCCATAGGCTTTACATGACTACCAAAGTAGCCCATGACAGTAAAAAAAAGGTTAAGAAACCTTGTCTTAGAGGTTGAAGGTGTAGCAGCAAGCACCCTAGCATCCCCAGAGTGGCTGCCAACACAGATTCTTAGATCTGCTTTTGTAAAGGAAAGCAACTCAAAATCAGTTAACAAGCTTACTTTAATCAAACATATATTACCTAGTTCAGGTGGAAAAGGTCAGCACCCCGAACTTCAGATTATACAGGCAGAACTTAACAGATCAAACAGACAGGCTTCCAAACTGTCCCAACATTACATACATCAATACCAAATCACAGTTACCAGAGAGGGAAGCATCAACATCTGGGTTTTCAAAGCCTGGGGGGCTCTCAACAACGGCTACCCAGAGTCTCATCTGGTCAAATCACACAACACTTCTCAAAGTGAGCCCCAAAGCAAAGCCTCTCATCAGAGTTTATATAGCCTTCTCCTGGCTCAGAGATTGTAACAACCTCCTTGACCCACTGCCCAATCACAAAGTATCAAGGTGTGGGCTTTCCTGAAAAATAAGCCTCCCACCACAGGCTCCAGGTGCACTTAAGCTAGGGGCAGGGAAGATCTTTAAGTCTGCATTTCCATTACAGAAGGTACTGAATATTTCAGTTAAATTTACTTTCCAAACTTGCATATATCCTAGATACTTATGCTTACCTGCCATGGTTAGTGTTGTTTTTCACTAACAAATGTCAAGGGAAAAGGAAAAGAAAAATGGGAAAAGGATCTTATAACTAGAAAGGAAAGAAGAAATTAAAGAGGATGTGTAGATACATGCAGGGGAAAAAAAGATTGTCAGAGGTGTAATTGACAAATAATAGAAGCATGTCAATATTCTTAATTCCTTTCAAGAGGAAGAAAGGAAATAGAAGAAATGAAATCCTCCTTCGAACAATTCTCAGAACTACTTGAGAGTAACAGTCCCAGACAACTTGGCTGTTATCTTGAGTCCAGGACAGGTACTGAGTAGCTAACTAGTTATTCACCTGTAAGGGGCAATGCAAAATTACGTGTTCGTGGGGCGGCTAGGTGGCGCAGTGAGTCGACCCTGGAGTCAGAAGGACCTGAGTTCGGATCCGGCCTCAGACACTTAATGCACACACAAACAAAAACCTAGCTGTGTGACCTTGGGCAAGTTACTTAACCCCAATTGCCCTCCAAAAAGCTTAAAAAAAAATACTCTCTGTGTATACATTCTATTTTATAAATTTGTGAGATGAAGGCATCTGCCTTCTTCCATTCTTAGGATCCTCAAGCTTAAAAATGAAAAAGGGTATCCATTTACGCCTTCTAGGTATGAAGCATCCCCATCAGGATCCCTTATTGAGAACAGTGACGAGCAGTCAAAACAGGATGACTTTGAACTTGTCTGGAATAAAATCCTAATTAAGGACATTCAGTTCTTTCCCCCTCTAATCACATCCTCATCCCAAATTAAACAAAGCCAATAGACCAACAAAACAAAAAAGGTTTTAAATGTGTTGAGGAGTATGTTCCAAATTATATGCAATAATTTATTCTACTTCTATACTCTGTTCTAGCAAATTGAGATCTAAATTAAAGATTTCAACCCACCTAAAACATCCCTTCTTGCCATTCAGTGATTTCAACTATGTCCAATTCTTCATGACCCCATTTGGTGTTTTCCTGGCAAAGATACTAGAATGGTTTTCCATTTCCTTCTCAAGCTCATTTTACAGATGAAGAAACTGAGGCAAATATGGTTAAGTGACTTTCCCAGGGTCACACAGTTAAACATCTGAGTCTGGATTTGAATTCCCTAGCTCAAATTCTAATGAAAAACTTCTTTATGCATACACACTACTAATGTTTTATCTTCAAATTCATTTAATTTCTACAAAACTATGTTACTTTTAGAACTAGTTACAAACTTCTGTATAAAAACTTGCAGATTCCAGCTACAAAATTATCCCACCAAGTAGTCAAATGTCTGCTTAAAATTCTGTATAGAGGGAGAGAAGGGGAAAGAAAAAACTTTCATAAAATGTTATACCAGAGAAATAAAAATCTTTCTTACTCCTGTGAAAGCAGTGCCAAAAAATAAAGTAAAAAGGAAGGGGGAACGAATTTTTAGCTACTCCTCCCCTAAGCCAAAAAACTTGCTAAGGAAGTACAGCATACATAAATTGATTTGAATGCTGTTTCAAGGTTGATGGATTTGTTCAGCAAATTTGTTTGTATCATATAGCATAAGTGCTGGCAACAAAAGTTATCTAAGAGAAAAATCTTCACAGAGGTTTTACTGGAAAGCTATAGGATAGAATCTCAATCTGTATAATACTGTAAAGACAAATATACCTACACATTGAGAAAGAAAATGACATTAAGCTTCAGAGCAGAGGGGAGAAACTGATCAACAGAGAAAGCTACTTTCTTCAGAAGTATTTCCTAAGTGAAATTAAGTTCATTTTCTTTTCTAACTTATTCCAATGATTACTTTGCACATTCATCATCATAAAAAGCAACTGCCAAGGTTTGTGTATGAATAACTTGTCTATTTACAGGCTGTTCTCTAACTGTTCCCTCTCAATAAAACAGAAATTACTAATATCCTTCCACATGTGAGCCAAACTAAATTTCATCATTTAAAATAAAATCCCCCAAAAGGTTTATCTCAAATACCTAGGGTACAGAATCAACTCGGAGGGTGAGAGGACAGGAAGGTTCTAAAATTAATGAATCTCGAAGTGGAAAGAAACCTCAGAGATCAACTAGTTCAAAACTTGTACCTATCCAGGAATCCCATCTAAAACATCTCCAAAAACTAGGCATTCAGTCCTCATCTGACCTCACATGAAAGTAGAACAAAGGACTCATCCACAAGTAGTCCATTCTACTTTTTGGACAGCTTTAATTTCAAAAAGTTGTTCTTAGTATTCAGTCTAAATTTGTCTTGTTGCAACTTCTCTGTATCTTTGATGACATAGTATTTCTAGGAACTTAATAAAATGTTTGCTGACTTGAATTAGCAAAACTTACTTTGGAAAATAATTTTTAAAATAACCTTTTACAGTAGTCTCTGTCATAATTAACAAAAATTTCAAATCTAAATTATATGTAACTATATTTAAATAATTGAATTATCTAGTTTGACACTATATTTTTAAAACTTTCACTGTCAGAAGGTACCCTGAAATATTCTATTATGCCAGTATTTTCACTTTTGACAAAATGAATGAACAAAATAGCATTAATCTCTCCAAATAAAACCTTCAAACCTATATTGTTTACAATTTTATTTTTTCAAAGTTTTCACAAAATATTAATAATTTGCTCTATGTCCTCTTCTGATTCCATCTGTTTACTTGATAAAATGTTACGGTCTTTGTTTAAAAAAAAATTTGTAGCTGGCAAGCACAGTATCCTTATTCTGCTAACCTCATTTTATATAACTTCCTCATTATCCTTTCCATATTTCTATATATTCTTCATTCTATTTCTATGGCAAAAAACATAATAATACATTCATATAACCACCAACCATTTTCCATCACAGGAGCAAAGATCATTTGCAGTTCTGTACTATTATAAGTAACAACACTATGAATATTTTTACACAAGCAGGTCCTTTTCCTTTTAATAAGATCATCAGGATTGTCTCAGCAAAGTATTCAATGGATCAAAGGGTAATTATCAGTGTGTGTAGCAGGAAGCACCCCAACATCCCCAGGGTGACTGCCAACACAGGTTCTTAGATCTGCTTTTGTAAAGGAAAGCAACTCAAAATGGGTTAACAAGCTTACTTTAATCAAACAAATCTATATTACCTAGTTCAGGGGGAAAAGGTCAGCATCCTGAACTTCAGAGTATACAGACAGATCAAACAGACAAGCTTCCAAACTGTCCAACCATTATCAATATCAAAATCACAGTTACCAGAAAGGGAAGCATCAACATCTGGGTTTTCAAAGCCGGGGAGGTGCTCTCAACAGCTGCCCAGAGTCTCATATGGTCAAATCACACAACACTTCTCAAAGTGATCCCCAAAGCAAAGCCTCACATCAGGAGTTATATAGCCTTCTCCTGGGTCACCACCCTCTTGACCCACTGCCCAATCACACAGCATCAAAGTGTGGTCATTCCTGAAAACCAAGCCTCCTACCACAGGCTCCATGTGACCACATTCAGCCTATTAGGGGGCAGAGTATATTTTCAAATTAAAGAAGGTTCTAAGAGTCACTTAAGCCAATCAAAGGGCCCAGGGGCAGGGAAGATCTTCAAATCTGCATTTCCATTACATTCGGCCCCAAGATCTTTCATGCCCATAGCATACACAATTTATATTTGAATCAGCACTAAAACATCTCTTAGGTCACATTTTCCAGGTATATAAGAAAATCACAATATAATCTCAAAGTACAATAGTCCAAGTCTTCCACTCATGGGGCAAATGTTAACTCAGTCACTTATCAGTAAAATTAAAAAAAATAGTCACTCTTAAGTTAACTCAATCAGTCACATCAGTAATTTCAAAGTACATGGTCAAAGTCTTCCACTCATGGGGCAAAGTTTTGATTAACTCAATTAGTCACTTATCAGTAGTTTCAAAGTACAAGGTCAAAGTCTTCCACTCATGGGACAAAGTCTTGATTAACTCAATTAGTCTCTTATCAGTAACAATATCTCAAAGTACAATCAGTCACTTATTCCTTAAAGTCTTACTAAGTACGTCCATAGCATAGACAATTTACATTTCAATTAGCACTAACCAACTCTTAAGTCATATTTTCAAGGTACATCTAAAGTTACCAAAGTGGCCACTGGGCCTTAAACACAAAATACAAAGTATTATCACATCAATTCAAAACAAGAGTCCAAATAAAGTTCTCTTGGAAGGAGGGGGGGTGTCTTTCTCATAACACTGCTCCAGCCCCTGCTTCCAAGTCCAAAGAGGGAGCTGGGCAACAAAACCAAAGTGGGGTCCTTGGGGTCCATGGCACTTCACCCCACCCACCAGTCACAAGTCCATCCTCCCCCTGGGTCCCAAACTGTGGATGAAGCAAGGAAACACATTCAGTGTCCCTGCCTTGCCGCACAGTTCTTATCTTGTCCTGTGGCTGAATTCTAAACTCCTGGGTTCCTTCTCCTCCAGCAGAAGGCAGCAGCTCCTGGCTTCTCCACAGGTCTCCATGCAGGCAGTTCACCATTCCTGCTCTCAGCTCAGTGAAGTCAGCATGCAGGCCGTTCTTCTTTCCTGCTCCATGGCTCCACAGAATCACAGGTACCACAACTGGGAAACAAACAATTATCCCAGCCCCCATACTTTCCTTTTACTCAGCAGATCCCATCCTTTGTCGCCATTTTGTGTCACCCTTGGACTTGGCATCAAGCACATGAAGAACTAACCTCTCAAATGGGACCCCTTGGGACAGGGACAGCTCTACATCCGATTGCAGCAGCAAGGAGCCGTAGAAGAAGAGACCTTCACCCCTTACCCTAAGATTTTGGGGCCCCATTTGTTCGGGGGGGATGATGGGGAGCTTGTGCTCAAGCCCCACCCTAAAATATTGTTTGCTGTGTTTACTGTGTGCTATCCTTGTTATACTGTTGTAAAATTCTGCTGACACCAGTTATTCCTAACATATTTTTGTCAAGTAAGGGACATGAAAGATCTTGGGGCCAAATGTAAGGGTTATGGGATTTGAAGATCTTCCATGCCCCATAGGACTTGCTGATGTACCAGGAAGGGGTGGGGCATGAGGAAGCAGAAAAAAAAGCTAGAGTTCCAGTGGTGACTGGCAGCAGCAGTAGCAGCAGTGGTAGCAGTGGTAGCAGCGAGGTAGAGGTGGAGGCACAAAAGGCCTTTTGGAGCCAGCCAGAATTTCTGCTAAGGACTTTTGTTGGGGACTGCCAGGGACCAGAACTGCGGGGGGCCAGAGCTATTGGGAACACGCTTCCTGGATGCTGAGCAGTTGCTGTGAGTGGGGAGAGAAGGACCTTTGCCTCAGGTAGCCTGTTCTGTTTTGAAGGCTTGAGAATGTGGTTGTTTACTACGTTAACTACATGTGCCAATTACTCTGATGGCTTTGACTTTCTGGTTTTGGGACTCAGTTATTTGGTATTTTAATAAATGTTCTGGCTTTATCCCCCATATAGAGAGCCTGGTATATTTTGTGATTAATAACCACATAAGCCTATATATAAAATTGCCATAGGCATAGTGAATATTGCATTGTTAATACAGTGTGTGACTGATTTTATATGACCAGAGAGTTCTCAAAAAATATTATACCAAGCTACTGCACTCAAAGTATCATAGTGTTTATTTCCCTGTAACTCCACCAACATTGAATTATATAATTTTTAATTCAATTTAATTCAAAAAGCATTAATAAATTACCTACTATGATATACATGGTGGATTAAAAGACAAAACTTAAAGCGGCCCCTATCTTTTCAAAGAAATTCTACTCACTTGGGGCAGCTAGGTAGCACAGTGAATAGAGCACCGGTCCTGAAATCAGAAGGACCTGAGTTCAAACTCAGCCTCAAATATTTATTTGACAGTAAACTAGCTATGGACCTTGGGCAAGTCACTTAACCCCAACTCCCTTCCCCTCTCTCAAAAAATTTTTTTAAGAAATTATACCCCCCTGGGGAAAGCAACACATAAACAAATGACCTGCAAAGCCAATACAGAGAAATTACTAGCATTTTGGGTTGGGAAGAAGAAACAGGGAAAAACCTCATGTAAGCTTCTTGAGCAAGAGAGTAACATCATTAGCCATACATTCATACATAAAAATTTGGCAAATGTGTGAAAGATTCACTGGCCGTGGGTGAGGCTTAAGATAGAAAGTCCAATTAGGAGGCCATGGCAAAAGTCCAAGAGAGAGTGAGGGCCAGAACTGGGCTGGTAGCTGTGTTAGTGGAGAGAATAGAATATATGTGAGAGATGCTATGGAAGTAAAATTGATAGGACTTAGCAAATAATAGGACACTGGTAGGGGAGGAGAACTGAACAGGAGTGAAGACTAGAAGATAATAATGAAGTTGCTAGGGGCGGCTAGGTGGTGCAGTGAGTAGAGCGTCGGCCCTGGAGTCAAAAGGACCTGAGTTCAGATCCGGCCTCAGACACTTAACACACACACAAACAAAAACCTAGCCCTGTGACCTTGGGCAAGTTACTTAACCCCAATTGCCCTCCAAAAGGCAAAAAAAAAAAAAAATGAAGTTGCCAATCTGGGTGACTCAAAGGATGGCATGTCCAAGACAGAAATAGGGAAGTTAATGGAAGTGGATGAGTGAATTTCAGGGGCAAGAGAAATTAAATCTGTTTTGGAAATATTGAGTTTGAAGTGTCTATAGGACATGCAAATGACAAATGTACAGCAGGAAGCTGGTGGTACATGATGGGAGCTTAGGAAATAGATATGGGCTATATATGTAGAACTAAGACTCTTCCTCATAAAGAAGAACCCACTGAAGCTACGAAGGTCACAAAAAGAAAGGGTGAAGACAAAAAAGATAAGATATATGTTCATATAAAGGGTGCTAAGATTTCAAAGGGAGAAATGGAATGATTACAGGTTGCAGTGAAGACAAAAGGAAGGTTTAAGAGGGCTAAAACAAAAGGATAGACGAAAGGACATGAGAAATCATCAGAAAGATGAATTTCAGGGTTCTTTATCATGGAGATAAAACACTTGTGGCTGATGATGATCTCAACGGTATGTGTATAACTGAGGCTGAATAGAAGTACAGTCACTGGAGCTCAGTAGGCTGATAAATTTTAATATGATATGTTTGTAGGTAAATCAACCTGTAGGATGAATTCCCCAAGTATAAGGGCAAGAGTTGTGGTACCATCAGACAAGTACTAAACTCCTTGAGAAAGTAGTAAGACTAGAAATCAATTACTCAATCAGTAAACATTTATTAAGCACCTACTATATGCCAAGCACTTTGCTAAGCACTGGGTCACTGTGTTATGCCCTGAAAGTTTACATTAACAGGATAGAAGTATTGTCAGTATCCATAATGTTTATATAAACATACATTTTCATTTATGTATGTAGGACTTGAATGTTATCAACTAAAATTTGAATTTTTTAAACACTAAAAGCATTTCATTCATTTCAATACCCAAGTTCAGTTTCCATGTTTATGTGTTTAACCACTTTCATTTCCTTCAATACAGTATGATCAAAATCAGTAGCAATATTAAGACACAAATATGTACAACTTTAAAAAGACAAAATTAATAAAGTAAAATAAAACACACTGTATACATGTCACTATTCAAACTTTTTAAAATATATTTTTATTTATTTCATTAATTATTTCCCAATTATACGTAAAAAAATTAGCATTAGTTTTTTTAAATCTTGAGTTCCAAATTCTCTCTCCCACCTGCCCCTCCTCAAAGACAAGACAAACAACATGTTGTCATTTATACACGTGAAGTCATGCAAAACAAGTTTCCATATTTAGCATGTTGCAAAGGAAAACAAACCCCCCAAAAAGACAAAAAACAAAGAAGGTTTAAAAAGCATGAATTAATCTGTACTCAAGAATTCATCAGTTCTCTCTAAGTGGAGAACATTTTTCATTGTCTTGATCAGAGTAGTTAAGTCTTTCCCAGATGATCATCCTTACAATATTGCTGTTACTATGTACAATGTTGCATTGATTTCTGCTCACTTTACTTTGCATCAGTTCAAACATGTTTTCTCAGGTTTTCCTGAAACTATTCTGCTTGTCATTTCTTATAGCACAACAGTATTCCATCGCAATTATATGCCACAACTTATTCAGCTATTCCCCAACTGATGGGCATCCCTTTGATTTCCAATTCTCAGCAACCAATGCAATAAAAGAGATGCAATAAAAATTTTTGTTCAAATAGATCCTTCTCCCTTTTCTTTTGTCTCTTTGGGATACAGACCCAGTAATGGTACTGCCGGATCAAAGGGCACGCACAGTTTTATAGCCCTCTGGGAAGAGCTCCAAATTATTCTTCTCCAAAATTGATGGACTAGTTCACAACTCCACCAATGTGCATTAATGTCCCATTTTTTCCACATACTCTCCAGCATTTGTCATTTTCTGTCATGGTACCATTTAATCTTAATAAAAATAGAAATCTTTATTTCCATTAGATGGAGCTCATCAACAAGGGTATTCCCTCCAAAAGCACAGATAGTAACCTTCTCATCCTACCTAACTTTTGTCTATGTTGTTCTATAAATACACCATAAGCTGTACATCTAGCCTCCTGCAGACCTACAAGTCTAATATCACCATAGTAGTACCAGTGCAGCCATAAAAGCTGTTTGACAGTCTCACTTCCTTTCTAGTTATATATCTATTTGATACTATCTATTTTCATCAAGAGGGTCATAAAAGATGGAGAGATGTTAGCCAAATGTGGTTTTTCACTCCTATGGAATATATCCAGCACAAAAGGAAAAGGAATTCCCAACTGATGGTGGGGTTTTTCAGATGCTCCCACTGGCAGATAATAGTGAGTTGATGATATCAAGCCCCAAAATATTGCAGTCTCTAAAATAAAGTCTAAAAACACAAAAGAATTTGGCTTTCCTATCCATGTAGGATAAATGAAGTGTATGAAGAATGTCTATCGTCCAAACTATCACCAATAACTGAATGGACAACTCATGGAACTGAGATATAGATATATACACCCAAATAAATATACATATACACCTATACATACATGTATATACATGTGCATATGTGAGAGTTCTACGTGTGTAAATATATAAATATGTCTTACCATATCTATACAATAAATAATGAACTGGGCCTGAAACAAGAAGAAAACAAGACAAACTATCCTTTGGAAACTCATACAGTGTCTTCTATGAACCCAAGCTTCTCCCTGGAACAAAGACTCATATTTTTCATATCAACATTCATTGGATAATGCTATATGGCTACCGAAGAGCAATGGAAAGATGTATGTGGGGTATAAATAACAACATATTACTGAATGTGGAACTGTATGTACAAAGCAAAGATCTTTACAGCATGTCTTAAGTTCCAACTGGACAAGCTAAATCAGATGCTTTGAAGATATCATTAAGAAGCAGCATGATGCAGAGGAGAGCACTGGCCTTTTAGTCCACAGAAAACCTGAGTCTGAATCCTGGCTCTGACACTTACTAGCTATGTGACCTCCTCTCTTTTCCCCACTGTATGGATGAGAAAACTAAAGCTAATATTTATACTGTCCTGTTAATGTTAATGAGCAAAGTTCTTTGTAAATCTTGAAGAACAAGGTAAGTTGAGTTATTATTAAGATCACAGATTCAAAGTGTCCATTTCAGTTACAGTGCCACAGCTAACACAGTAAGCATGCAACAGTGAAGCAGCTGACTTTCTGAAGCTTACAGAAACTGGGGGTAGGGAAAAGATGAAGAAAATTAAATTTTCAAAGACAATTCCTGGCAGCAAACTACAGGATACATGATAAGTATGGCATTGTGCTCCTCAGGCTCTTCAGCCACACATATTAGCCACAAATTAGAAATTTCAATTCTAAATACAAAAGAACCCTGAAATGTAAACACAGACCTGGGTTTTACCAGCTAAACCCACCAATCCAAATGGCATGAGATGCACATGAAGAGAATATCTAGTATTTGGCCAAGTCTGATTTTATTATAGCAGCAATCATATAAAATACTTCAAGTAAATTAAATGAAAAAGCCTTCTTGAACAGGGAAGATCTTTCTCAGTGCTTCATTGTGTAAAACAGACTATTTAATAGCCCATTAAACTAGCTGCAAAGAATGGTTAAATCAAAAAGGGAAAACAATGTCAGCCTTGTATGCATTTCTTTGTTCAGTAATGACAGTGTTTACCTTCATACAGTAAAGCATTACTGCTCTGGGCCTCACTTAAAAGCACAGCAGACAACAGACTTAATTATGTCTCTCTCTCTTAACTACTAGTCTCTGTTGTTTATTGGCCAAGTCCCTATGTTCACTGATTTCACTTGTCAAATGTCTTGAGAACTCGGGAGATCTAGACTATTCCCCGTTATCATTATGATCTTTGAACAGCCATTTTTTTCTGATCTTTTTTTTTTATCCAACGCCTTTTCCAGGCTGTTGGAAATTGTGCTTATGCCTCCTACCTCACAAGGCTGTTATGGAAGAAAAGTTTTGCAAACTTCAATGTGCTTTTGTAAATATGAGTTATTTTCCCCTGACTGAAAAATACATGGAGTGCTACCGACTACAACTACTCAAAGATCTTTCCACCAAGAACAGCACTAAAGAGTAGGCAGGAGAAGGACAAAAATGCATTAACCATAGGCAGCTGCTTAGTGATAGATAAGAGAGTATATCAAGTCAATAAGAAAAAGACAAGGCTAGAACACATATTCAGTGTATGTCACTATTTGATTTTTTAAATCACTCAACAAACTTCATTTGGGAAACAAGAGGAAAAAAATATTGAAACAATAAAATAGCATCACAGATGTAGAGCTGAAAAGAACCTTAAAGGATGATCAACCTCCTGATTTTACTAATGAGCAAGCTTTGTCCCCAAGAGGCTCTAGGACTTGCCCAAAGTTACACATATAGTGAAGTGGCAGAACTTGGATTTAAAGTTCTTGGTCCCCTACTTCAAATGCAGTATTTGTGCCAATCATCACAAGCACCTCTAATAGGATGCCCCATAAAAATGACCTTCAATAACAGCATAACAACTGACATTATGCAAATTGCAATATGCTTTACATATATGGACTCACTGGAGCCTCAAATTCGCCTTTAATATAGAATGAGAATGGACAAAGCAATACCTAGCTTATGGGAAGAAACAGATTCATACGACAACAACAAAAAATTTCTGGATTTTAAAGAATTCATCCCCTACAATTTTTGAAAACACAGGAGCAAACAGATCTAAAAATGCAACTTGTCCAAGTGTCAGAACCAAAAGGATAAGTCAAACCTCATGATATCACTGCCTTCTTTGGGGCTTTTATAAACACAAAATAGGGTTACTACAAGGAAGGAGGGAGGATGGCACCTTCAGTTCCCACACACACATTTTTATCACCTTTATAAATAACTCAATCATCAAATGGCAAATCCCAGCCACATTTTTTTTGTCTTATATAATCTTAATGCCCCAAGGAGAGGCAAGGCCTGGAATGTGAATTCTAAGTATGAATAATAGTTTTTATATTTGGAAGGAACCTCAGAAATCAACTACTTCAATCTTCTAATTTTTTTTTAATGAGGAAATGAGGAAACTAACTAGAGATGGAATGATTGGTCTAGGGTCACAAAGCCCATTTAGAATGACAAATCTATGACTAGGATACAGATTTCCTGACCTCTAGAGTCCATTACTCTCTAAATTTAGTATACTAAGTGCCAAAACGTACAAGTTACAATGCCAGATAGTGTCTTTGCCTCTAAAATTTAACGTTTCTCACTAAAGTAATATAAGAAATCAGTTGTCAGTTTGAAATTGTAGCTGTCATACTAAAGAAAGGTCCCAAAGATCCTACCCTCTAGGGATGAGGGGAAGAGGCAAAATCTTCCATTATCAGAGAAAGGAGAAAGAAAGAAAAGTGATTTCTGACAGTAAATTCAAAAGCTAAAAGAAAGTTAAAGAAATGGAACGTTTCAGGTAGTCTAAGTTTTCCAGAAACGAAGCACCCAGATGATAAATTAGAATATTACCACGTAAAACTAGAGAATCTGTATTCTCTTGGAGAATCTCATCATAAAGATATGAGAATTGAAGAAACTTTAACATCCAGCTAAAATTTACATTCTGTATTACGTTGGCTGACCTACCCATTGGGGTTATGTCATTAGGGTATACTTAAGGAAGAGGAGAAAAAGCTAAGAATGGAAAGAGTGTGCTTCAGGCACTGCCAGACCAACAAGAAAAGTCTCACTGCTTCCTGCTACAGAGAGTCCCGTTCTCCTAGGGTGAAAACACTGACCAGTAGAACACATTCTAGCCTAAGAAGCCCTATAATCTGTGTCCCCTTCCATGTTGTGAAGCCATAGACATATGAAGCCTGGAAAGGCACAGTGAATGGGTAGACAAAGAAAGTGTTTATAGATGTATTAGTCATGAACAGACTAACAAGGGGTCAGGGAACTGGGTGGTGGACTGAATCTCTTATTTGCCCTCCAAAAGAGAATACAAATTAGAGATTCATGGGCCCAAAAGAGTTTGGAAGAGAGGCATAATTAGAACAATAAAGGAGTGAGAGACATTGCCTATTGCAAATAAACTGTCAAAGTCTACAGAGTGGGAATTAGGCTGGAAGGGAGGAAAGATGAACTTGAAGAAGCCTCAACACATTTGTTGCTTTAGTACAATCTCTCTAGCTCAACCCCTCTTGTATTCTAACAGAGCCAAGAATTATCAAAAAGTTCCCTGCTATTCATTCCACTTCCTGTTCTCTAGTGAAAGCCCCTTTTATATCTTCTCTTAGAAATGCCCTTAGAGTCATGATAAAGCAGATAACAGAAAGGGAAAATTATTCTGCTGGGAGGGGCAGAGGAGTTAAGAGACCAACTCCAGCTGCTCTAAAAACTCAACCATGCAGATAAAAAACAGATCTATTTGTATGTGCAGCTTCACTCCCACCCATAAAGGGTCACTGGTACAATATGAAACAGTTTAAGTGCAGCCCAAAGCAATGAATTTGGGACAAATATCATCTTTCAATCACCCCAATTTTCTGTGCTAAGGATTTTTTGGCAACTGACAAGCTGAAAAAAACATTTTTTTCCTTCCTATTTTAGTACTCTTTACTACTCCTCTCCTTCTCTAGCAAGGCCTTCAGAACATTCAATTCCCCAACTCGCCTCTTCCTCAATCCTTACCCCTAATCACTCTCCAAAAACTTACAAGAAACTGGCTCCCTGTTCTTTCAGAATATCCTAAAATCTTTACTTTCCCCACCCCTCAAAAAATAAAATTCTGGCAGTCATCTAAGCAACTGGAGGAAAAAGAATTTCCCCTACCATCAAGAGCTTTAAAATAACCTTGAACTACACAAACACTCTTTTTTAAAGAATATCAAAATGTTACTACAGTGAAATTGTCTTTAAATAGTTTTATCTGTCTAATGGTACTGATGTGATATTTGAACACAGTCACAAAGATCCAGCTTCACAAACAGAAAGACCTGAACTCAGGTCCTGCCTCTGTCACACAATGAGTGACCCTAGGCAAGTCCCTCAACTCCTCAGTCTTCCAGGCTACTAAGTAAGGCTGTAAATTGCAGATAAAGTATTAATCTGCCTAGGGAGAGGAAGTTTTCCCATCCTGTATTTCCTATGAGGCTTTAATTTGCAGAAGGCCTTGAAGGCTTTCAAAGTTTTCTCTGGTAAAGTGGCACTACACTCCAAACAGTTGGGTTGGGGGTTTATTCTTCCCCACAAACCAATGGACAGGGTGGTCTAAGAGACTAAGCCAGTAGGACTACCAATTCCCTTTGCTGCTGCTAAAAGAGTAGTAATTTATGAATGTCAAGCTCTGGGCCTGGACCTACACCAGCCAAACAAAGGCAAACGAGCACTGCCAGGAAGCGGGTTCTTACCTTGGGTCAAAGCTGTACCTCAGGAGAAGTTAATGTCCAGCCCCTCAAAGCCAGGCAGGGTGCAGGACAATAATGTCAAGCAGATGCTTTGCAGGTTTCTACTGAGATGAAATGATCCTGTTATACATCTTGAAGCTACCACTCTTCTGGCAGAACACTTGACTATTCTAATAGTCACAAGAAACTGAAACCATCTGGAAATCCTATAAAAAGTTAAAAACCCTTTCCCCTATCCCCTCCACTTCTGCACCCCCACAGAGAGCAAAACTGAAATATAATTTGTACTCTCCATCTCCATCTATGCCTTTTCCCTGACTGTTCCCCCATGCCTGGAATGCTCTTCTTCCTCAGCTCTGCCTCCTGGTTTCCTTCAAGTCTCAGATAAAATCCCACCTTATGCAGAAGGGATTTCTTGATCCCCCCATCAATGCTAGCTTTCCCTCTAAATTTACCTTCAATTTCTTCTGTATATAAAGGATGTCCCAAAAGTCTCAGTGCAGTTTTCATATTTAATAATAACTTAATAGTAACTTCAATAACAATAATTTTAATAACTCAAAACTGAACTAACACTTTTGGGAAACCCTGTATCTTCCAAGACACACATTTGTCTGTATCTTGTCTCTCTCATAAGAATTACAGAATTCCCCGAGAGTCAGGGATTTTTTCTTCTTTTACCGTATTCATAAGTTTAACACAGTCCCTAGTATATAGTAAGAGTTTAGTAAATGCTTGCTGCTTGCTGACTTCTCACCATATTGCTTGCCTTTAGATAGACATTTTTAACACTGCATGGATAATACATACATAGCTTTGTATACATCTGTATTTTAAATGTCAATGTCATTACAGGGTGAGACTGTCTTTAAATAGCTTTATCTAATGGTACTGATATGATATTTGAACTCAGTCACAAAAAAACCTTCACAGCCAGAAAGACCTGAGTTCAGATCCTGCTTCTGTCACACACTGAGTAACCCTAAAGTCCCTCAACTCTTCAGTCTTCCAGGCTACTAAGATTCCTGAAAATTGCCATAAAGTAGCCCCTGAAATTCTCTTTGAAAACACCACAAATTTTTTTTTCATCACCCCCTATTATCTATATCTATCTATCTATCTGATCTCATTTGATCCTCACAAAAAGCCTGAGGGATAGGTGTTATTATTATGCCCATTTTACCATTGAGGAAACTGAGGCAGACAGAAGTATCTGAGGTTGAATTTGAACTCAGGTCTTCTTGACTCTAGGACAGGGACTCTAACCATCTGTACCACCTAGCTACCCCGCACATGTTAAAAGATGGCGTGAAATATATTCATGCACATGTATTATAGTATCTAGAAGCATGCAAAATTTTGTAAAAGACCTTTAATTTCTCTGTTAGAATACACATATACAAAATACTTCTGTTTTACATACATCTCAAAAGGCCAAGAAAATAAATGGCACTAAACTTTTTAAAGTTCTACCCACCATAACCCAGGCCAATTAGAATTCCAACAAAGAAATAACATACTTAACTAAGTAAATAAATGACCATCAACTCAGTAGCCTAGCAACACAGCAATTCTATACATGGTAGTGTGTGTGATAATGTTACTTAATTTGCAACCTGGTCACAGCTGTAGGGTCAAGTTCATCACCAACTGACCATTAATGGGCGTTGTCAAGAATACAAATGTTGCAACATAATGGCAAGATACAGTCTGACAAGTGAGAACATTTTATAAACCAGCTCTGGGCTATCACAACATATCATTTCAAAATACATGTTGGATAAAAGGCTGCTATAAGATAGCCCTTGAAATTCTCTTTGAAAACACCACAAAATATTTTTCATCACCCCTATTAAAAAGGAAAAAGTGATTACCATTTTCACATTTCTGAACCAATAAAGTATTACCTACTAAAAAGAAAAATGTTTCATTCATAACTCTTTGGATTAGAAATACCTCTTCACAGTTTCTTCTATCACAATTGGTAAACAAGTTTTATTCTCAAGTTTTTGGGTTATGTACATTTCTAACCACTTGCTGTTTTCTTCGGGGAGGGGCGCATTATTATTTCATCCATCTTATCCATAAACACTTGGCATACTAAAACCCACACAAGTGGTCCTACTACTGCAAAAATCATCACTGTAGCCTCCACAGCTCATTAAAAGTTCCAAGATGTATCAGTGTCAATATCCTATAAATAAAAAGATAACACAGAACTACATACAAATATTTGGAATTTGAAATAGCTAAGAGTATTAAAATCAAACAAACAAAAAGAACTTATAGCAATATAGTTAGACCCCAGTGAAAAATGTCTACTCCCAAACTGTAATTAGCTGTGGAATGCCATTCAACATTATCACACAGATAAATTGAAACACATCTTGAAAGTGCTAATCTAATACCTCAGCGAAACTTTGGCCCACTGATATATAAATCTTTTGGTCTGATTTTTTTTTTCATTGCTGTTAAAAGTTCACACTATTTCTGGTTACCACAAACACACAAGTTCCAAATCTAGCTCCAGAAAGACAATTTGGAAAGCAAGGTCACTTCACACATGGCCCCCAGATTTCAGCAATGAATTCAAATGCAAAAACCTCTCAATTTCACCATGTTTAAGTTCCGTATCCTCTAATTACCAAAAATTTAAAATCACTGTATAAAGTTAAGAGATTTTTGCTCTACATGAGTCTCATCTTATTTCTGAAATAACCATTCTAATCACAAGCCCTACTTAATCTTAATTTGATTCCACTCAAAAAAATCCTTGGTTGAAATCTTTATTGGATTACTAAGTATATTTCTTTATTTAGAAAACTATCAAATGGCAATCAAGTTTCATAAAAAAAAACCCTCCCAAATATATTTTTTTTAATTTCTAAAATAAAACCACCTTCCACAAATAGACAATACATGAGCACTTAGCATTACCTATCTGAAAACAGACATGCAGAATACAATAACAGAAAAGAAAGAATTCAGGAGCTAAGTGCAAGAGAAGACTTCATCATGAAGATAATTCACTGGCAATCTGGAAGAGTATTAACTGAATATGATGAAGAGACTCCAACAGGAGACTAAGCATTGTGAAGTGGTTAGAATGCTGGTCTTAGAACTTTCAAAACCTGTATTTATGTTCCACCTTAGACACTTAATATCTGTGCAACCACAGGCAAGTTACTTAACATCTCTGGGCCCGTTTCTTCCTCTATAAAATGAAGATGGATAGAGTGAGACTTTAGGAAGGTCATTTCCAGATCCAAATCTATAATCCTATGAATTTTTTTTTTAAATCACAGACACCCAACTGCCTCAGCATGAGCTGGTTATCTGATTATTTATTATCCATTGACTGAGAAAATAAACAATAACAAAGATGCTATGAATATGGTAACACTGAAATGAATCTTTATACATCACAACAAAATAACTTTGAAAAATAGTACTACCTATATGTGGGCGAAATTTACTCACTCTAGAAAAGAGATTGCTATACTGAATTGTGCTGAATCTGTTGATAAAGCTCAAGATTAAAATGACAACTTGTCAGAAATGTTATGGATCCTACAAGATTTCCAGTGAATCCTGAAGGTTCACAAACCACAGCTTGGAAACCAGTGAATCAAAGGAAATCAACATCCGGATTGTGTGCTACAATATCCTAAGTTTAAACTAGGTTGTAAAATCTAATTTCATAATAAAATATCCATCATCAAAAGTTCCCTCAAAGGGACACAAAGCTGGGGGGGGGATGTTAAATAATGACACATCAGTGTATTTCAGTTACATTTGCTAATATGTATCTAACACATGGTAGCTTGTTTTGTATCACATCATTCTTGCCCTTAGTTCCTTATGGAACAAAACCACTAAGATTCTAAGTTCTCTCAGAAATAAAAGCCCTACACAATATATCAAAAGCTTGCTAAATTGACAGTTAAGTCTCAGTTGTGAGAAAATTTCAAAGGAAAGAAACTCATAGGGTTAAACACTTAGCTAATGTGTTCTGATGCTCCCAGACACAATGTTAAATGGCTTCTACAAGCTTCTCAATGGGCCATTGTGTTGATGAATTGGGCATGTGGTATGTACTTCATCTCAGGATTAGGTCCCAGTTATATTTAGTCTAAGCCTTAAAATTTTAGATTCCGAATGTGTGCGGGTGTGTATGTGTACTCAAATACATATAAATACATTTATAAAATGTATGTAAATGTATGTAAAACACACATAATACTCCTATATTTATTTCTATAGGTGAATAATTATTTCCTTAAATCAAGAGTCAACCTTTTTTGTGTCACAGACCTCTCTGGCAGTCTGAGGAAGCCTATGAATCCTTTCCCAAAATAATGCTTTTTAATGCTTAAAATAAAATATATAGGATTACAAAAGAAACCAATTACACTGAAAAAAGTCTTGAAAATATTAAAAAAAAAAAAACCCAACAAGTTAAAAGATCCTAAATTAAAAATCCCTGCCCTAGATTAGAGTGAAATCATTTTATCTTTCAAAAATTATTGGGGTGGCTAGGTGGCGCAATGAGTACAGCACTGGCCCTGGAGTCAGAAGGTCCTGGGTTCAGATCCAGCCTCAAACATATCTCACACACACACACACACACACACACACACACACACACACCCCTAGCCATATGACCTTGGGCAAGTCACTTAAGTCCAATTGTCCTACCCTCCCCCTTCCAAAAAAAAAAAAAAAGCAAAGAAAAATTATTAATGGATGATAATTTTCTAAGTGGAAATGACCAATAATTTCCAGAAGACTGCACTCCAAACTCAAATTTCTAAAAGTACCTGGGTTCAAAAATAAGTCCAGCAATTTATAGCTCACAACATACATTACAACTTAAGATGTCTATTGTCCAGATGCTGTCCTATATATGTGTAGGAACACACAGATACACACAGATGGACAGGCTCTCTCAGTTGTCCATCTAACAACTACATGTCATAATTTGGACAAGAGGCATCCTAATCTAAGTCTTAATTAATTTTAACGTGCTCTACATTGCTCAACTTGCTTTTTGTAACCAGGTTATCTTCAGAACTTTAAGACTAGAGAAGCTTAATCTTTCAAAAGCCATTAGACATCTTTACTTAGGAGAAATATTTCTATATAGAAGCATATATGCCTCTGTGCATATATACACACATTTCTTAGAAACCAAAAGAAACACTTAAATATGAAAAACCAACTTATGGACAGCAAATTGGATCCAGAATCAAACAGTGCTTGGAAAATAGGATGGATGTGCCTTTGGGAAGTGCAAAGCTCTTTTAGTAATCTCAAACAAAGGTCAATTCTAAACTGCTCTGCAAACCTTAAAGTAATATATAAATGCTAGTTCTTATCATTATTGTGATCTCTATTATTATGCTTATGGCCAGCGAATATTGCATGTCTGCAAGACACAGACTACTGCAGTCTCCAAAGAATTAAAAATTAATTGCATTCAGAGGGTAATGGAGACGCTCATAGTGAGTATAAGCAGGCAGCAACACATAACAAATAGGGCACTATGAAGAACCAGAAGAAAGGATATGATCAAAGAAATGTATGATCAAAGAAGATAGGCTGGTCACATAGCAAGAGCCAATAAGCAACAGACAAGCCATTATCTCCACTGAATCCTCTTGATATCAGGAGAAATCAAGGAAGATTCACAGCATGTTAGGTAAACTCCTTATGGCGAACTTGTGGGAAGAAATAGAGAGGAGTCCCAAGGAACAGGATGAGCAAACATGGAAGAGTCTAAAGCTGCATCATTAGAAAGAACAGTCACATCAGGTAGATCACAGATCCCTTTGAATAGTGGAACTAGCAAGTCAGAGTGGGGAGTACCTGCCCCAAGCACTTACAGAGAAGGAAAATGAAGCCTAGAAAAGTGGCTTCCACAGTCATACATTAGTGAGCATTAAAGCTGTGATTCAAACTTGGGTTTTCTAAGTCCTGTGACCTTTCTACTATACCATGATTTGGGAATGAACCCCAAATGTTCTGTTTTGTGACAGCGTTAAGGAGGACAAAAAGGACAGGGGCTGTTTTCATATACAGCAAATCAAAGTTCACTGTTCCAACAGTCTGAATGTTCTGAATATGGACCCTCTGAAGGCATCCATTCCTTAAACACATATGCCCAAAATATGCTCGTGGTGTAATTTCAAGGCTATACATCCACATCTGAAGTCTAGAAATTATTCTCTCAATTAAAGAAGATTTTGCAAAAATGAACCATGGAGGGGTGGCTAGGTGGCACGGTGAATAGAGCACCGGCCCTGGAGTCAGGAGGACTTGAGTTCAAATCTAGCCTCAGACATTTAACACTTAATAGCCATATGACCTTGGCCAAGTCACTTAACCCCAACTGCCCTGCCTTCCCCCCCTCCAAAAAGCAAAAAAAAAAAAAAAAAAAAAAAAAAAAAAAAATGAACCATGGTGATAAATAACCCAAATAAGGCCTAAAAATGTTTAGCCTCACTAAAATGGGATGGATTCACTCTCAGATGAGTTTCCAGCAAACCATCCTTGACAGCATCCCTCTAATATACACTGAAAGGCCTACAATGGATATTATTCAGTACCACAAACATTCCTTACCAGCTATAATGAATTTCCTTGCTTCCCCAATTAAAAAAAGTAAAAAATTAGCTGTAGAAACAGCTGAACAGCTCCCTCACTTCCTTCACACATAAGTAGAGTTAAATGTCCACATGGATAAAAGTGACAGATTTTTTTTTTTCACACAAAGAAAATAAATGAGAAGAAAAGATACTAGATGTATCCAGCAAGTAATGAGAGAGAATGGTTGCCTGCGTGGCTTATTTGAATGGAAATTTACATGTTCCCATCTTATAGAAGAGGACAGATCAAAGAGAAAGAAGGAAAGAGGTACGTGGAGCACAAGCAACAATAAACTGTCTGCTCCTACTCCACACCTTTGACCCTGAAACAAAGGTTAGTCAAAATTCTCATAAATAAGCTACTGAGATGAGGCTACTGAAGGGTCGGGTTCAGGAGAACATCTTACCCTTCTCTGTACTTCTTCACACACCTAGCACCCGTACCTTATGGGCACTCACTCCATCAATGCCTGCTGATGGACCACACTTCTAACATACTTGCCCATAACTAGCCCTAGGCTAATAACACCAATATACTTGAACAGGATAAGTGTGTCCGACCCTCTGTGTACTTGTAGAAGAGAGAGGTTACAATGAGAGAGAACTACAACTTATATTAGTAAGTCTGGAGTGCTTCAAATAGGCAGAGGAGAAGAGACAGCAGTGCACTGGCTTCTCATGCCACCTTCTGCTGTTTTCCGATTTTTGATGTTCCACATACTTTGTCTAAATGTCTCATTTAAAAGGTGTGATTTACTTTGTTCCAAAGTCCTGGAGCAAGTTCATTAAAAATAACTAATGTGCCCTAGCTTAGCTTGACTATTATTGTCACCCAAAACCTACAACTGAAACATAAGAAACAAACCACCCCCATAGTGGAGAACACACCCAACGAAGAACACTGCAGCTGTTGGCAGACATCCTGCTCACTCTGGGGTTAATCTTGATGTTTCTTCCCAGTGACAAACCAGCTATTCCACACAAACAGCCAACTTTTATTTGAAACTATATAGTTGCCAAAGCACTTTACATACATTATCACATATGATACAAAACCCTGTAAGTAGATGCAAAAATATTATCTCCACTTTACAGACGAAGGAATGAAGGCTGACATTAGTTTTGACTTGCTCAAAAGTAGTTAGCTAACTAAGTAAAGTTGCAATTCAAATCTAGGTACTCTGACTTTAAAATAACTATTCATTACAATATACCAGTCACAATAAAAAAAAAAGATTCAACTTTAGAAAAGATTAATTTAATCCAACAAGCACTTATTAAACAACTACACCATACCAAGCTCTATGCTAGGAAGCAGGGATATAAAAGAAGGCAAACAGAATGTGATCTAAAGAAGCTTACATTCTACGAAGTGGCTGAACTATTTAGACTAGTATATGTAATACAAGGAAAACCGAGAAGGGAAATTTCATAGTATTAATTAGGGGGGTGGGAGGAAGGGAAGTGGACAGGAATCATGAAAGGTTTCACTGAAATGGTAGTCCCCAAGCATTCTGAATTGGAAATAAACAGAACATATTCCGGGCATGTGAAAGGACAGAAATGATAGAGGGAGTATAAAAATTCAGAGAACAACTAGCAGTTCAATATGGCTGAACCACAATACTTATGAAGGAGAATAAAGAGTAGAAAACAGAGGTGATTAAATTAGGAGGCTACCAGACTTCTTAGGGCCTGAAAAGCCTACCAAAGGAGCTTGCACTGTATCCTACAGGCCAAGGGCAACCACTGAAGATTTGGGCATGGGAGTGGCATGATCAAACCTGTGCCTTAGGCAAATTACGGTGGCAGCTGTGAGGAGAACTGATTGAAGAGAAATATTGGAAGCAGGGAAGCAGTCAGGAGGTGGTGGCAAAACTCTAGGTGAGAGGTAATAAAGACCTATAAGTAAGACTCTGGCTATTTGAGTGGAAAGAAGAGGAAGAATATAAGAAATGTTGTGGGGAAAGGCATTATACATTACACATTTTCAGACTTTTTCCAATGTATTGATCAGTTGTGATGAGTTTCTCTTCCTCTCTAAAAAAAACATTTTCTTGTGGGATGTCTCTCTAGGAGGAAGAGGGACACTTTGGATAATTATGGTAATGTACAAAATTTTAATAAAATCTTATAAAAATTTAAAATAAAAAAAAGATACGTGGTGGAGATAGAATCAAAAAGATTTTGAAACACGGCAGTGAAGGAGAAGGTGACTCCAGGAAAGTTTAGAGGAAAGTCAAGTGTAAGAAGAAGAGCAAAAAGTTCTACTTTGGACATCTGGAGAAACAGGATGGCATGAGAGAAGGTACAGGATCTGAATTTAAAATCTGCCTCAGACTCTTCAGAGTTATGTGGCCCTGGGCAAGTCATTTAACGTCTCTGGGTGTCCATTTACTCAACTAGAAAATGAGATAGTTGGACCAAGGGAAAGAAAGGGGAAAAGCACTCAAAGAGCACTTACTATGTGCCAGGTACTGCTAAGTGCTTTATAAATATTATCTAATTTGATCCTCATAACAACCCTAGGGTAGGTGGTGTTAATATTCCCATTTTACAGTTGAGAAAACTAAAGCAGACAGAGGTTAAGTAACTTGCCTGGGATAACACAGAAAGTAAACATCTGAGGTCACATTTGAACTCAGGTCTTCCGGATTCCCAGCCCAGAACTCTATCTACTGTTTAACCAAGCTACAGACACATTCATTCCAGTTCTAAATCAATGATTCAGGAGATATGTGGCAGACAATTAAAAATGTGTAATCACAGTTAACAGAGAGATTAAGACTTGCCATATAGATCTGCACATCATCTGTGTGGAAAGATACTTCAACTCATTGGAGCTGATGAGATCACCAAGGGTGAGATTATGGGGAGAAAAGGGAAGAGTTAATATAGCTTAACTGCAAGGCAAGGAAAAGTCTTCAACAGATACCATAAGTATCCAATTGCAGCAAGAATTCTCAATAACTGTGTCTTAAAGAGATTGAAATAAAGAAGCAAAAACTATACAGCATTGACTTCAAAAGTATATTCCAATGAACTGGATTTTTTTTTACATAAAAGATACTGAAATATAATCCCCCTTCTCTGCTAGCATGACTCTCAAGCTCCACAACTACCCTGCCTCAAATACAAAATTAGACCAAGGGTGGCTAGGTGGCACAGTGAATAGAGCACAAGCCCTAGAGTCAGGAGGACCTAAGTTCAAATCCAGCCTCAGACAATTAACACTTACTAGTTGAGTGACCTTGGGCAAGTCACTTAACCCTAATTTCCCTATCTTCCCCCCTCCAAAAGGCAAAAAAAAAAAAAAAAAAAAAAGACAGAACCCATACCATTCATATCAGTAGTCTGTTTCCAATCTTCAATTTTCAACTTCATATAGAAGCCCCCCAAAAAATATCCAATTCCTTAATTATAGAGATAATTTTTTTTACAGACAATTCATTGGATTTTCTTTTTAAAACTACTAACTTCAGGGGAGAGAAACAAATGCACAACGAATATGTTCATTTCCTTTTTCCATATGTGACTATTCATAAAAATCACACGGTTTTTTCCTCACTTTAAAAGCTCATTCACATAATTAACAATTCACTCCTTAAAAGCACAGTTTTAGAAATGAGTAAAGTATATCAAGAACAGTTTAAATTTACCACCATCAAGATCCATTTTCATAATACAAATGTGAAGAAGAACCAACCAGGCACAGTAGTGTTGAGAGGCACAAAGCCCTCCAACCAGAGAAAGGCTGAAGGTTAAGCCAGATCCAACAAAGGCAATGGATATAAATGTCTGCAAGTCTATCCAGCTTCATCTCAGCACCTTGCTTGCATCCCTATTTTTATAAAGGATACAGAGTTCCCACTCAGGGTCACTTCACCCTTCCTGACGCTTAGGATTTTTACCTGTAAAATGAGGAATAGAAGACCTCTGGGGTCTCTTCTCACTCTAGAGATATAATCTTATAATCAGGATAAGAAACTTAGTTGCACTTAATGAAGCAGAAAATGTTTTCTAAAATAAAGTAATAAGCGAGGTTTAAAAAAATATGTATTTTCCAAGAACTAGAAAGTTTTTGTGGCTGTTGGTTGTTCGGTTATTTCAGGCATGTCTGACTGTTTGTGACCCCATGTGGGGTTTCCTTGGCAAAGACACTAGAGTGCTTTTGCCATTTCCTTCTCCAATTCATTCTACAGATAAAGAAACTGAGGCAAACACAGTTAAATGACTTGCCCAGAGTCACATAGCTAGTAAGTATCTGAGACCAATTTGGATTCAGGTCTGCCTGACTCCATGCCTAGTGCTCTATCTGCTGTGCCACCTAGCTGCCCCATTTGAAAGTTTAGGCTCAGTTAAACATGTAGGACTTCATAACAAACCACCTTGCAGGGGTTCCTAAAATTATCAAAATCCTATTTATGATACGTAGTAATAGACAAGTATGGATATGGACAAAACTGCTAGGAAGATAAATCAGATAAACGGGAAGAGGAAAAAAGAAAAGAATGAAAAGGCGAGGGGGAGGAGAGAATAAAAACATTGTTATTAAGTACCTACTATGCACCAGGCACTGTACTAAGTGCTAGGGATGCAAGTAAAAATCTCTCTGTCCTCAGGAAGTATGGAAGAAGTCAACACTTTTAGGGAACTGGGGAAATGGGGGAAGGAGGAGACAAGCATGTGGTAGGCAATATTCAGGATGTGAATGTGGAAGCTTGGAAACAAGCCAGACAAGAACATATCTGGCCTATCACATCCCAGTGTAGGTACAAGAATAGAGACCCATTCTCAGGTACAGCCAGAGTGGAAATGGTGGCCAGAAAAGTGTGACCAATACAGATCCCAAAATGAGAGGACCGTATAAAACAACGCTCTGAAAATAAGCATAAGCACAGAATTCGTTCTCAATATGATATGTAAACTAAAATCTGTTTATTTTTGTTTCTTTACAGTTTGATTCTTGTCAGACATTTCCTATCTCTCTCTCTCTTTTTTTAAATCAGTGATTTCACACTTCCTTTTCTTTTTCCTCACCACCCTGGGTAACCAAAGTGCTTGGGTATGGAAGCTGCTAAATCCCCTTCCCTTTTCTCTCCACATTTTCCTTTTATCAAAAAGGGAAAAAAATTCTTCCTGATCCAAAAGAATATCTTAAAATAACTTGGGGTGACTTTACCCTAGAGAAGCACAGTGGATCAAGAGCTAACCATGAAGCAGACATTCACGTCTACCTCTGTCACATCCTGGATGGCTGTGTGACTCTGGGTAAGCAACTTAACCTCTCAGTGTTCTCAACTAAGACAAAAAATGGCAACAACAAAAAAAAAGGGGCCCACTCATACTGGTAAAGGGAGTTTCTTCAGCTGACAGTTTCTCATAAAAATGAAATCACAGGTCTAGTTCCTATCCCTGTCCTCTCATATTCACTCTCCCCAAAAGAAACCATAAATGATTTATCAGCAGAAATAGCTCAAGATGGATGGGAGAGAACTTCTAAATCTCTCCTGAGTTAGATGTGGCTAAAATCTATTATTACTGGTCTTGGGCTCCAAGAAAAAAAGTCCATTTCAGAAAGACTTATCTTTCATAGTCTGAAATTCTAAGAAAATCTAAAGTTCTGGTTCCCAAGAAGGTGATGGGATCAGATTACAGATACAGAGCTGGAAGGGACTTCAAAGATCATACATTTCAAGCCTCCTCATTTTAGGAAAAAGACGCAGAAAGATTAAGTGACTTGCCCTAGTTACACACAGGCAGCAAAAACAGGATTTGAACCTTCCACTCTTTCCATTCACCATACTCTAAGAGCAGAATTAGGCTGACTCTACACAGTTGTGAGCAAGCTAGAGGATAATGTATGCAAAAAACCCTTGGCAAATTTTAAAAACACTAGACAAATGCCAACTATTATTATTAAGCCCTTTATAGGTCCCCTGAAAGGCACTGTGCATGATAGACAGAGGGTTTCCAGTTCTAAATAAAGCCTTGGGTTCAAGCCCTGCCGCAAACACATTCTGTGTGACCAGAGACTAGTCCAGTAACTTCTCGGTACCTCAGCTAATTCTCTAAGACTTTTTTTTTTTTTTAACCCAGGAGCCACTATACTGTCAAAAGAAGGATTTTCCATACTAAGAATTCCCCACACCAATAAAATCAGAGATCAAGATCAAAATCAAAGTCAGAAGAATTACGTGCCCAATATCACTGATTCACTATCTCATCATACCTAGTGTCCATGCCCCCAAAGTTATCCCCAAGGCTGGGACAGAGGCCCCTCCTTTCTCCATCTCTCAAAATCCTTCTTCCTTCAAGGTCTAGTTCAGGTGCCATCTACTCTGGAAAACTTTCACTGACTTGCCTCTTTCCAGCCCATTTGAAAGCATGTTCTTCCTTCAAAAATCTTCACACGGAAATCTGCCTTGTTCTTTTCTTTGTCTTCATTCATAGACTAACTTGTATAATATTTTTTTGTATACATGTTGTAACCTGCACTAATCTAAACTCCTTAAGGGCTGGACAGCTAGATGGTACAAAGGATAAAGCACTGGGCTTGAAATCAGGGAGACTCAACTTCATGAATTCAAATCCAGACCCCAGAAACACTAGCTGTATGACACTGGGCAAGTCATTCAACCCTGCTTGCCTCTGTTTCCTCATCTACAAAATGAGCTAGAAAAGGAAATGAAAAAATCACTCCAGTATCATCTCCAAAAAAAACCCCAAATGAGGTCACACAAAGTCAGACACAACTGAATGACAAGCAAAATCCAAAAATATCCACTATATGAACATTATGTGGCCAAACAAATACGCTCACTATTCTCTGACCACTCTGTGTGCATTAACACTGCTACATGCCTGAAATGCCCTTTCCATTCATCTCTATTTTTTGCCCAAGTGCTCCTTTTCCATTAAGGCCCAATTCAAGTTCCATCCCCTTCAATGAAGCTTTCCTAGAAAACCTTCTTGCCTTAGTGATGGATCCTTTCTCCCCATCGGCTGTATTCAAAGTTATACCATTTCAGACTTGGAATACAGTAGTGTATTGTTATTTTCTCTGTGTTATTTCATGTCTCCTCAAATAGATTTTAAGTACTTCAAAGGTATTGACCATACTTACCATGTTCAACCTTTGATTCCTAGTTTCTAACACTGCTGTGTTCTTATACATAGCAATTTTTCAAATAAGAAAATCTTTGCTGCTGCTGATCATGATGACAGTAGTGTATACTTAAAAAAGTATTTTACATTATGCCTCAGGATTCAGAAAAAAAAAAAGAGGGACATTATTCCACCATGCTAAGTTATCTATTGCATCTAATGATCAAAACACATTTATTTTGAGGAATTCACAAGTAGCATTTTTTAAACCAACCATTCTAGTAGCCACTGTGCCTTTTGAGACATCAGATGATTTAACAATCTTCCTCTGGAGTCAACCAAATTTCATGAATACAAAAAAAGTATACAGTTCACTCAAGCTTTCCCTTATCTTCTGACCTCTAATATTTGTTATTAGTCTTTAAAGACAAGATACATAGAGCCAAGACGGCGGAGTAGAAACAGCACATCCAAGGTGCTCTCCCCCTAGATCACCTCCAAACCATGTAAAAGGGGACTCTGAACAACTTCTGGAGCCCCAGCACCCACTGAACGACACAGAGAAGCTAACCTCCTGCTGAGGACAGCCCAGCAGCCCTGCAGGGAGCGGCCAGCACAGCGCTCTGGGAGCTGACAGTGCAGCGATGTGGTTTTAGCCGCAGGGGAGCCAGGCCAGCAGCTGGCTGGAGGGACCCCAGAACACCAGCAGCTATGGCGATTCCAGAATTATCAACACAGACATGCCTAGGACAAAGTGAGAGGTTCAGGCCCTATGGATTTTGGGACCAGTATTTGGGGAACGCATTGGCTTCTTCCCCTGGGGGCTAGAAGCCATTCAGGAGACACGCCATTTTGCAGTTTCAGGGGGAGCTCCAGCCCCTGGCCTGCGAACTGTAGGGAGATCCAGCGATCAGTATTGGGGGGTAATCGCTCTTGCTTTAACCTGCTTGGATCTGGATTGTGACCTGGGGGAGAGGTCTGGGGTGGGCATCCAACTTGCCAGAACTGGAAGTTATGAAGACCCCAACATTCCGGATGGAAGCTCCCCTGTCTGGTGGCAGAGTCCTACTGTGGCAAAAAGCCCAAAAGTCAAGCAATTAAGTGGCGACATGCCTAGGCAAAGGAAACAAAGTAAACAGAAAAATGCAACATTAGACTCCTATTTTGGGGGCAAAGAGGATGGAAGCATGGAACAGGAGGAGGACTGTGAGGTCAGAAATCCTGCTCCAAAAGCCCCAAAGGAAAATATGAGCGGGTTATAGGCCATAGAGGACCTTAAGAAGGACTTTAAAAATCAAATAAGAGAAGTGGAGGAAAAATTGGGAAGAGAAATGAGAAGGATGCAGGAAAAGTATGAAATGAGGGTCAACAGCCTGACTGAGGAAAATAACACCTTAAAAAATAGACTGGCAAAGGAGGCCCAAAAGGGCAATGAGGAGAAGAATGCCTTAAAAACCCGAATTTGCCAGATGGAAAAAGAATCTCAAAAGCTCACTGAGGAGATTCATTCCTTCAGTGTTAGACTGGAGCAAATGGAAGCTAATGACTTTATGAGAAATCAAGATGCTGTTAAACAGATCCAAACAAATGAGAGAATAGAAGGCAATGTGAAATATCTCATGGGAAAAACCACTGACCTGGAAAATAGATCCAGGAGAGATAATTTAAAAATTATTGGACTGCCTGAAAGCCATGATCAAAGAAAGAACCTAGAAATCACCCTTCAAGAAATTCTCAAGGAAAAGTGCCCTGATGTTTTAGATCCAGAGGGCAAAATAGAGGTCGAAAGAATCCCCCGATCACCTCCTGAAAAAGATCCCAAAAAGAAAACTTCCAGGAATATTATAGCCAGGTTCCAGAATTCCCAGATCAAGGAGAAAATACTACAAGCAGCCAGGAAGAAACAATTTCAATATTGTGGAAACACAATCAGAATAGCACAGGACCTGGCAGCTTCTACACTGAGGGATTGAAGGGCATGGAATATGATATTCCAGAGGGCAAAAGAGCTGGGATTGAACCCAAGGGTCACCTACCCAGCAAAACTGAGTATTGTGTTTCAGGGGAAAATATGGTCATTCAGTGGAATAGAGAACTTTCAAGCATTCTTGAGGAAAAACCAGAGTTGAATAGAAAATCTGACATTCAAACACAAGAAGCAAGAGATTCCTGAGAAGGTAATCAGGAAAAAAAATCAAAAGGAACTTATCAAAGTTGACCTATTTACATTCCTACATGGAAAAACAATAACTGTGAACTTTCTCAGTATGAAAATAATTGAAGAAGGGTATATGGGCATATGAATACATATGTGAATGTGTGTATATATGTTTACAGTTATACATGGATAGAGGGCATAGGTTGAATTTGTTGGGAAGGGATGATACTTAAGGGGTGAAATTATGAGGTGAGAGAGGAAAGTGGCAAGAGGAGATTGGGAGAGACAGGGTAGGGTAAACTATCTCATGTAGAAGAAGCAAGGGGAAGTGGCTGCAGGGAAGGGGTAGAACAGGAAGGCAAAAAGGCAAAACCATAATCTCATTGAATTTGGCTCAAGGAGAGAATGACATACATACTAAATGGGTTATCTCACCCTGCAGGAGAGTAGGAGGAAGGGGAATGAAAGGGGGGATGATGGAGGGGAGAGCATTCTGGGGGGAGGGGAGTTTGGAAGTACCCACTTTCGAAGAGGGACAGGATCAAAGTAGGAAATGGACCAGGCAGGGGGTGGGATGGGTGGGAGGGAATTATAAGCAGCCTTTTACAATATATCTACTATGGTAATGTTTTGCATAGCTATACATGTACAACACATACTGAATTACTTATCTTCCCAGAGGAAATGGGTGACAAGGGAGGAAGGGAATGGATCTGAAATTCGAGGTTTTAAAATTAAATGTTTCAAATATATATAAATACTATTATTAATACTATTTTGCATGTAATTGGGAGATAAGATGTGCAGGCATTGGGGCACAGAGACTCACCTTGCTCTAATGGAAAAGTCAAAGGGGGTATGGGAGAAGTTATGGGAGAGAGCAGATTGGATGAGGGGATATCTTGTGGGACTGCTATTCTAGGGTGGTGGGTAGGGGAAAAATGGGGAAAAAATTGTAACTCAAAATATGGCAGAAATGAATGATGTAAACCAAAAGTTAATAAAGCATTAAAAAAAAAAGACAAGATACATAGATTGTACATTCTAATTCCCCTGTCATCAGGCCACTTTTCAGATTGGAAATATTTATTCATTTATCCTACATTAGCAAGCAACCCAAAATGTGAGGTTTTTCAGACAATCTAGATTCTTCCCTTATTTAGGCTACACAAGGGCAGGATATGGTTATGGGAAACCTTTCTTAAATGTTCACCTGATCAAATAATTCTGTTCTTATTATCAAAAACTCTTGGGAAAAGCCAAACATAGCTCTCCTTAAAGAATAAAATTTACTGTATGAAGCACAAAGTTTCTCTAAAATGAAACTAAAGAGTAATAGAAATCCCAGCAAGAAGAGTATATAGCTAGTATAACATAAAATGCATTAATTTACATCCCTTGTTCCATAGGCAAGTCCTCTCTCCACCCATTAGATTTCTCAAAGCTAAGAAAGAATAGCTTAAAATTCTAAACGGTTGACTGAGAAAATTCTCAAGAGCACAGACTTTAAGGAAACATGTCAAGAGATTCAACCAGCCCTGGTCATTCATGCTCACATCCCACCCACCTAAACCAATATAACTGTTTCACATACCGTACCAAGGTCCAATATACTAGAGAACAATCTGCCTAGATTTTCAGTACTCCCAAGATAAGAAATGGTTTTGTAAATGAGAATTTTCCCAAGTCACCTTTTTGGATAGTCGTAGGGGATACAGAGAAAGATGGCTAGAAAGGCAGAAGCTACAATCCTCCAATTTTACAGCTTTCTTATTACTTCAACCACTTTGTTCTCCATCAATTTGGTCATGTGGTTCCAATACATCTGCACTGAAGCATTTAACTCCTAGCACTGATTTACCAAGGCTATTATGTTTGTGCTCAGACCCAGAAGACACTCCAAATAGAAAGGGGGGAAATGGGGATGAGGGACAAGAGACAGTCTACTGAATTGTAAGAGTATGCAGTTCAATTACCAGCCTCACAATGACTTGCTAGATAAACATTAAACCATATGTATATTTATATAATGTGTCGTAGTTTGCAAGTCCTTTTACATACATTATCTCATATGACCTTCACAATAATTCTGTTGGGTAGACAAGGCAAAGCTGTGCGAAGATCCCTCATTTAACAGAAGAGGAATCTGAGGTCCAAGGAGATTCTAGCTTATTCAAGGTCATAAGCTACTAACTGAGCTGGGATCAAAAACTCAGATCTTCCACCTCCAAATTCAGTACTATTTAGTATAAAACATAATAAATTTCTAAAAGGTATTGTGCCATTTTTGCATGCCTTCTTCCCCTATCCCCCACCAAGGTCATTTCCCCCCCTCTATAATTAATACTGAAATAAAAATGACAAATTTTATGGTCCACATTATATCCCACATTTCCTAGGTCCAAAAAAATTCTAGAAGCACCTTTGAAATATAGATTCAGATGACCTACTCCTATAAACAACAACTCAGAGACCCGGTATGAATCCAAACAATTTCTAATCAAAGGGAATTTGGGGAGTTTAGATTCATCCTAAGGCCCTAGAGCATTCTAAACCTTTAAGGCAGGAGGCAGTTGGTGGGAATAGGGGTGGTGTGCCTCCTAAAATGCTAAATTAATTTTAGCTATGCCAAAACCATTAGAAATCAGGGAATGGAAAAAAAAAACTTAAAGGCTGGAAGTAACTTTTGCCTAAAGGATGCTACTTAATGAAAAGAGAAGGTCAGTGTAATTTAGAACTGTGATGCAACAACCCCAAATATCCTAGGATTTATTACCACATCAAAATAGTCAGGGAGATACACTATTTTTTAACATCAAAATATTACCAATAATACCTACATTTCTTTTGATTTAATTTATTTACCAATAAATGGTAATGCAACCAGAAAAGTAGTGTAACAATTATTCAGAAAACCACAGATTGTTAGCAACGGAAAGCCATTTATTCCAATCCACACTGGGAAAAGAAGAGCTACCATAAAATATCTAAAGAGTATTTACCTAGCCTCCAAATGACGCGGAACCCATCACCCAAAGAGGCAGGCCATTTTCCTTTTGGAGAGCTCTAATGGTTAGGAAGTTTTTCCTAACATCAAGTCTCTATTTGCCTCCTTCAAATTTCTACCCATCATTCCTATGTTTTAGAGCCAAAAAGAACAAGTGTAAGTCTTCTTCAACATGATAAACCTTCAAATATTTGGGTACCTGCAGTTTCTCCCTCTAGCTGCAGGCTTCCCTTTTTCAGGCTAAATATGCCCAACTCCTTCAACTGATCCTCATATGACTGATTCAAGTTCCTTCATCAGCCTGGCTGTCTAGCCAAAAATCTCATGCCTGACTTGTACTAGCTATATGGACATATCCATGGACATGTATATGTATTAGCTATATGGACATGTCCATGGACATGTCCATGGACATGGACAAATCACTCCAACTATGAATCTCAGCTTCCTCCTTATATGAAATGGGGCTAATGAGAGCTGCAACACATACCTAATTCAAAGAACACTGTGCAGCTTAAAGAAATACAGAATTAGGGGCGGCTAGGTGGCGCAGTGAGTAGAGCGCCAGCCCTGGAGTCAGAAGGACCTGAGTTTGGATCCGACCTCAGACACTTTACACAAACAAAAACCTAGCCATGTGTGACCTTGGGCAAGTTACTTAACCCCAATTGCCCTCCAAAAAAAAAAAAAGAAATACAGAATGTAAAGTTCTCTGTACATGTCACTGATTATTATTCTTAAACTGAAATAGACCAAAGTTCTGGCAATCAATTCAATTAAACATGTTTTGAAAGTTCTTCCTGCAACAAGATAACATTCATAAAGGTTACTTAATATAGTAAAAACTCTACTGAACTATATATATATATATATATATATTGGAGGATAGGACTAAGCACTTGTATTGGAGCTCCCTGAGCACTAGCAACTGTGCAGAGCATAGAAGGTTTTAAGGGATGTATTCTGAATAATAATGCCAGTGTTATAATCAGAACCCATGAATTCAGCCATGTTTGGTTTATTTGCCATATATCTGGCTTTAAAACATACAGAAAGAGAACCTATTTTGTGTTTTTCCTGGGGTTAAATTAAGTATAAAGTCAAAGTTTTAATTTTGGCCTCCCCTTAATTGAAAATGCCAGCTTTTGGTCATTCAAACCACTTTTGAACACAACATTCAATTTCAGTGTGAATGTGGATTACCATTGTGTCCATATTCTCAGAAGGGAAAACAAGTTTTTGTTATATATTTGACTTCACAGTGAAATTTCATTATTTTAATTTTGCTAAAACACTTCTTTCTAATTAAATGTTACAACTTTTTAATCTCTGAAAAAGGAAGCTAGATACAAAGATCTATTTTACTGTACCACTTTTTTTTCAATCTTACCCACTGTACTTACTACCTTATTCATACATTGTTCATTTAGACTTAAAACTTTCAATCCAAAAAAAAAGGGGGGCACGAGGATCATAGATTTAGAACTGGAAGGAACTTAGGAAATCGTCAAGTTCAACACCCTCATGAGGAAACTGGAGGAAATGACCTGCCCAGGATCATACAGTTAACTTATATTACTAAGTGTCTGAGACAGGACTCAAAGTCAGGCCTTCTTTATGCTAAGTCCAGTATCTACTCTACCCACTCACAACCCAGCTGTCTCTATACCACTTCTGAATATCTGAAAGAGAGAACTTCCACCTCTCTAATCAAAACTTTCCTAAAACCATGCCATTTTAAAGATTGGTTTTGTGAGCTCTTATAAAACTTCAGCACTCTCTAGTCCTAGATTGATGAATGGGGATTTTGCCTTGGAAGTTTCTTCCTAGACAGCTATGTGGTGCAGTAGGTAAGAGTGCTGGACCTAGAGTCAGGAACACCTAAATGAAACCTGGCCTCAGACAATTAGTAGCTGTGTGACCCTCAGCAAATCACTTAAACTCTGTCTGCCTCAGTTTCCTCAACTCTGAAATGGAGATAATAGAATCACCTTTCGAGGTTGTTGTGAGGATCAACTGAGAAAATATCTGTAAAATACTTAGCACAGTGCCTGGCACATACTAGAAGTTAATGCTTATTCCCTTACCCCTTTCCTTTCTCAAAGTTCATATGTGTGTGTGTGTGTGTGTGTGTGTGTGTGTGTGTGTGTGTGTGTACACACACATACATATTCATTCACATCTAGATATATCCATATGTATGAGTGTGCATATATATAAATATAAATATATATATACATATATATAGACACACATATATAAATACACAAATCTGTTTTTTACTTGCAACTGGCCACCATTACTTTTTCCATGGCTTTTAACAGGTCTTTCTAATAATTTTTGTAAAAATATCTTTACTGAAGTGAAATAATTTCCTGACTTCTTTTGTTTGTAAGAGTTACATAGTATAAAGTTAATGCTGGCCACAGGAGGAAAAAGAACTTTTGGCAAAGTCAAAGCTACATAAAGTTCTGCCAAAATCATGGCTAATCATTCCATGGAGGCAAGCATGGGTCTTAAACTTCTCTTCTATCCCTTCATGTAATTCAGCTCTCAAAGAAAATGCTCTTTAATCCTAATGACATTTTTTCTTTTGCTTTGATACTGGTCAAGAAAGTATAACCCCTAACAAAAAACTTAAATTGACATAGAGACCAAAGTGAAATGGGAGTAAGTATAGAATCAGCTTTTCATTATAATTTTTTTTGGCTTTTTTTTGGAGGGGGGAGGGCAGAGCAATTGGGGTTAAGTGACTTGCCCACGGTCACATGGCTATTAAGTGTTAAATGTCTGAGGCTGCATTTGAACTCAGGTCCTCCTGACTCCAGGGCCAGTGCACTACCTAGCCACCCCCCAACCCATTACAATTTTTCATTACCTGATTGTAAAGCAGGCAAAAACAGAAGGCAGACTAACTTTACCCCAGACTGGAAATACTGCTTTTATCTGCACACCAAAAAGAAAATTACCTAATGACAGACATGCATAAGGAGACATTTAGTTAGCTATTAAAGTAACATTTTCAAAATCTTTGCCACTTTTGGCAAAAAATATATGAAAATCCTGAAGTCACTTCATACTTAGGTAAGGTCTTCCAGATGGTAAAGGGCAAAGGTAATTATCATTTCTGAAAGTATACCAGTGCACAACACAGTGACTACAAACAAGAGGATGGAATTTCCAAATAAAAACTAATCCAGTTGGAAGAATGTCTTAATCAGGTAGCCTGAGGGGAACAAAAAAACTACTTTTTTTTTTTTTAAATCAGGCACAAACTGATTTCTAAAAAGCTACAAAATTTATACTAGTGTCCAGTTGAACTGAAACAATTATTTCTCCAATAAACAAAAGCAATAAATACACATCTGAAGTAAAAAAATGCACAAACATACAAACTTCACTACTGTCTACAAATCAGAAATTTCTCTAGTAAAATCATTTTGTATATTTTACAACATTCTAGTGCAAGTCTTTTAAGAAAAACAGTAGACCTTAAAAAAAGACATACCAAACTTAAGAACTGTATAGAGCAGTAATTTGTACAGCTTTGTTTAATTTTCCATGTCTAATTTAACAGAAATCTCAGATTTTAATGAATAATGAAAGAAAACAAAAATGCAGGTCATTCAGCACTTCTTTACTTTGGGTTAGACCTGGAAATTATTCACGTGATCTCAATCCTGGCACTATCTTAAAGATATTATATTGCATGGCTTAGTCTTCTTTTTGGTGGAATGAAAACTCCCATAAAATAGATAAATTATCATTAAAACAGAAAAAGAAAGTTGTTGTAGAGCTTGCTGGTAAGTAGAAAAGAACCAATCTAAATAGGAACCAGGAAGTAATGAATCATGCAGTCCAGTTGTGTCAATGGGGGCCCCTAAACCCTAACTGACTTAGAAAACCACATATTAACATTATCTATGTTATATTGTATTTGTATTTCTTTTGTTAAATATTTTCCAATTATACTTCAACCTGTCAAGGCCACTCACCAGGCATGTCTGACACCTCTGGTGTAGTCCACTATCAAGAGTCTCACTGTCAAGTGTAAAACAGTAATAAAGCTTAAGAATAACTGAAAAAGTTAAAGGCTGCATAAAGACTGGTCTATTAAGAACCAGGGTGAAAATCCTTAGATTTAAGTCATCTAGACTGATCTAGACAGAGTACACAAAATGTTGGACAAAAGTCCCCCTCCTGCTTGAGAAATTCTACCAATTCTTCTCTATAACACAGTCTTCACTGGATTTCCATCCTTCACTCAATATGCTGTAGTTCCTATCTTAATCAACCTAGAGTGGAACCCTTTCATAATACTAATTTAATACTGATTTTGGAGATGAGAAGTAATACTTCATGTATTCCTTCTGTTGAACAAAACAAGTATCATATCAGACTTCCTGTATGTCATCATGTAAAGGGATACACTTTTTAAAATTTATGGTATATCTGAATCTGTATAATTTGAGGCTTATTATAAATTTCTACTGTCATAATTAGGAGTGGCAGTTCTTAGGGGTTCAGGGACTTGAATAGGAAAAAATTACATCTTTATTTTCATTAATATCTAACTGAAATTTATCATTTCAATGATGAATGTAGGCAACAAACCACAGTATTAGGCATCACCAGATTGCCAAATATGCTCACACACATATACACAGAGGTTAAGAATCCCTGTAATAGGGGCGGTGAGGTGGCACAATGAATAGAGCACTGACCCTGGAGTCAGGAGGATCTGAGTTCAAACCTCAGCCTCAAACACTTAACATTTACTAGCCTTGTGACCTTGGGCAAGTCACTTAACTCCAACTGCCCTGCCTTCTCCCCTCCAAAAAAGCAAAAAAAAAAAAAAAAGGAATCCTTGCGATAGAGAACATGAATGAGTCAAATAAAGATAATATAGAAAAATCAGGAACATAAGCTAAAACTGGCACTCTCTGTCACTCCTAAGAAAATAAACATGCAGGGTGGTTAATAGATACCAGTCCTGGAGTCAGGAGGACCTGAGTTCAAATTTGACCTCAGACACTTAACACAAAACTAGCCATGTGACCTTGGGCAAGTCACTAAACCCTAATTGCCCTATTTTCCCCCATCCAAAAAGCAAAAAAGAAAATAAACATGCAATTCTGTATTTACAAAGTGTTTTCCCTTTCAAAAATTTATTTAATCATCCAAAGCACCTGTCTAATTGCTCATATCCCCTGGTATCTTATAAAAAATTGTTTATTTCAGTAGCTTGTGACCCAGACAGCCAAGTTTTTCCAAAGCAGACCTTTCTCTCACCAGTTTTAGACATGTACAGAATCTCCATATGAAATTCCTCCTCTGCCAGAGCACAAGTAAATATGGTGTTTACTTGCAGTGACCCTCAAAATAAAAGGCTGTCTGAAATTTTGAGTGACTCTTGATTATTTATGATGAATTTATGTAAATCAAAAATTAAAATCCAACACTTGTTTTCCCCAATTCACCAACAATTTGAAAGAATAAAAAAGACTAGAATCCTAATCCAAGGTACATTCTGTATTATAACAAAAGAGATTTGCCAGTCAACTTTCTGTTTTTCTTTTTTTTCTAATATTTTTCAGATTTCATCAGAAGAGAAAAGGACTGTTTAGAAAAGAATTAGAAGAGTAGACTTCAAAAGTATCACTATTTGAGGAGAAAAGGGAGGAAGGTTCAAGGCCCTGCTTATATACTATCATTAAAAAAAGAGATCTCAGCCATAATTAGAACTTAATTAAACAGATATGCCAAGATCTCAGAATTCTCTTCTCTTCTACCATTGAGTATTAAAGTTTCATTCACTCTCATAGATCATTCAAACAAAAATTTATAAACAGGTCTCCCCAGAAGGTGTATCTATGAACTGTGATAAGGAAATCACTCAGACAAAATATTTAACTAATCATTTTATTTACTGCTTATTAATATAACAAGAAAGGTACTAAAATATAGACGTGTAGTTGGCAATAGTTCTATGAAAATAAATTAACCATTGTACCCAAAGTAGGAAGGAAGAAGTGATTGCTACTTTGAAGTATATTCTAGGAAACAGAAAACATCCTTTTTGTTCAACTTCAAAAGGAGGGGCAGTATGGTCTACAAGGAAGGACATTACTAGAGGTCCCTGTTCTGCCACTAATTAATGTCTTGACTTTGACTTTCACCTTTCTGGGCCTTGATTTTCTCATCTGGAAAACCAAGGAACTGATGAAATCTATACCATCTTTTTCCAGTTTAATAAAGCTTTATAAAATTAAGAACACTAGTGAAAACTGCTCATTTTGGAGCTTAAAAAAATGGGATCTTAGAAAACTGGTTAGGGAACTCAGTTACATTCTGTGAAAGTATAATACTCTTACAATTTAAGCTGAGGCTAAAAAAATTGTGTTTTCTCTCAACATTAAAGATATTATGCAAAAACTACCACATGATACTGCTGAGTTCACTTTTCAGAAACCATCCAATCATTTCCCCCCTAATGTCCCTATTATAATGCAGTTAATATACAGGAGATGATGGAAGAGAAGGTCACATTACAACACACTGAATCATCATAGGTCTTTCCCCAACTCACCCAGTTTAGGTCATTAATTTTGTCTATATAATTCCACTCCCTTTCCCATTAAACAGAATATGCATACCCAACACATACCTGACAAGAGAAAAGATGGGAAGAAGTCCAAGAGATTAAGAAAAGATGTTTAGTACTGGATGGCACATTCCTCCATCTTAATAAAGAAGACTAACTGCTTTCTCTCAAACAGCATTCCTGGTAATCCTGAAATCAACCTTAAAAACTGGTTTTCCAACTTCCAATTTAGGTTAAACATGAACTAATTAGATGTTTGTAAAAACACTTTGAAGATGTTAAGAATTACATAAACATTAATTATTAATGTCTATCCATAGAGCTCCTGATTCTAAAAGAGAATACTAATCCTAAACATACACACTAAATAGTGCCACATTTCTACTACTTTCCAAGATAGAAAGATGGGAAAGGGTTATCTTTTAGGAATGCTGAATGAATTTAAAATACACAGTAAATCACTGACAAAAACAGTATCCATCTTAATGAAAACATCTTCTAAAGAATTTCTGTACTGAAAAGAGTATTTTCCTGGGCAATACATTATAATTATAAACAAATTACAATCCTTTCTATACAAAAGCATTCCCCCAAGATTGGGCAGTTCTAACAGCCATTGTGTTACCAGTCTTTGCAGGGTGTGCCTATAGCAGAGAAGATCTCAAATCTTCCAAAGGTCCTCTATCTCCCTTTATATAATCTCACCAACTAACACATGGCCAGAGAAACTAAAAACAGGGGAATTAACAAGAACCCTAGGTTTCAGGTTTTTAGGTAAATGGATATCTGGAATCAAAATTTCCAACTCTTGTCTCCTCTTTTTCAAGCTATCCAAACAACTCCAAAACTGCTGTGAACTCATAAAAAGCATTTCAGATAATGAATCCAACTACTCTATATAGATGTGCACATATGATTAAAGATCATTTTCTTTCAACTTGTAATGTTTACACTAAGAACCTGATTCAGTGGGAGATTGTCACATTTAGAACTGAAAAAGGACCAGATTTTAGCAGCGAAGAAACTGAAACACATAAAGATTAAGTAACTAGCCTAAATTCACAAAGATAAGACACAAAAGAACAAGGTTCAAAACCAAGTCCTTCTTCTCTACATCCAGGGCTCTTTCCACTGCATCCCAGTAAGCATTCAAGATCCCAAACACTTATGAGCTGGGTGACCCTAGGCAATTCACTTAAACTATGTCTGCCTCACTTTCCTTATCTGTAAAATAGGTGATAATAACAACAACTACCTCCCATGGTCATTGGGAGGATAAAATGAGAAAAAAATATTGTAAAGTGTTAAAAATACTTTATAAATGCTAGCTATTATAATATAAATGTTATAATCAATATAAAGTGTTATATAAATGCTAGCTATTACTATTATTATTATTATTATAACTTCCCATCCATAGCTAGGGTCTATTAAAGACACAGGAAAGACAGGTCAAGTCAATTAATTTACAGTTACTCCCATTAGATTTTACTAAGCCTGTTTAGAAGCTAAATAGCAAGAAGGATGTTATCCTTTAAAGAGGTTACTCTCAGATTTGTGGCCTAACCCTCAAACCCTATCACCTAGAAAAAAGAATATTATGGATAATATTTGTACATATTCTCATATATTTAAAGATAAACTCTGATGGTAGAAAATGAGAAATCCTTTATGTTGCATTCTACATAATAATCTCATGTGCTACACTTTTTACATGATCGTGGCAAAACTCATTTAGTCAATAGGGAATTAACCTAAAGAGCTGTTTTACGATAATGGTGAAGGATTTGCAGTAATCCATCCATATTCTTTCTCCTCATGTCCCTAGTGACTAACAACACATATTTTCAAGGCAAATGATAAAGTTCTAGAAGTGAGGAGGTACCTAGGCAACAAGAGCAAACCCGTGATTCTGTCCTTACAACCACAATCCTCTCTTATCAACTAGGGAAGCAGGTATTCAGTAAATATTTTTCACTCTTCAGTAGTACAGATGTCATCATTATACGCTGGCCATGTGCAATGGCATTTGTTTTAAAAAAAAAAAAAACATCATCTGAACACTGTGGGAATTGGGAGGGGGGAGACCACACCTATTAAATCATTTCCAAAGTTCTCACTGTTTGCAATTACTTCAGATCTTCACAAACTTAGGTATAAAACTCAAGGTGCTACCTGGGTATCAATCTTTTTTTTTTCTTATTTCATAAAATGTTTTATGCAATGAAACAAAGAATTAAACAAAAGAAAAAAATCAAAAAATTTTTGCATGAAATGAAACCCCAATAATGATTGCTATTTTTTTGTTTTCTGCCCATATCCACTGTCACCTTTTCTACCTCCTTCTCATTCGCTTTAGCACCAGGTCCTGACATATGCTGGTTGGAAATGTATTTGTGCCCCGAGGAAATGACAGAATTGGAATTTTAGAGCTGGAAGTAGCTATCAAAATGCATTCTTTTTTCTGCCTTGAAAAACTCTCAATAAAAACAAGAGGATCACTAGAAAAACACAAGCTAACATACCGATTCCTTTTATATTTTTTGAAATATTCTGGAGTGGTCAGCTTTCTTTGTGCAATATTTATTTTTGTTTCACCTGACTTGAAGCACTGAAGGGTTTTTTTCTTTTCCTCTTTTATTTTTTTTTTTTTTGGCTTTCACAACAACTTTGGTTAAGAGCTGTTGTGTTAAGTCTTCAGAGCTTATAAACAATATTCCTTAGAATACTTACCCTGCAAGGAAGTTTTAATAGTGACATCTAGAAATGAGTAAAGGATATCAATTTTACAAAACAAAATAAAGAAGAAAATAAAGAGTACAAATAAAATGTTTTATATATAAAAACATTATTTTCATTAACATTGGTTTGGTATGAAAAAGATACCACTGAGACCAGTTAGAAATTTTCACTTATTAGCCTCAGATTTTAAATTTCATCCAAATCAATGAATATCAAAGGAGTAAATAATCTGAATTTAGGGGTTTCTCTGAAATTATGCTCATCTTCTTCCAAGCTAGCATGTGTCATTTTCTACCACCCATCCCTCAATAAATATGTCATAAAATTGTGAATGTTAAAGGATCATAGATTTAGAGCTGGAAGGATCCCCTCAATTAAACAATAGTTAATTTCTGATTATTCAGGAGTGACTTATCTAGTTTGTCCAGGGATCATTATTACTGTCATTATTCAGAGAAAGGATAGGGATCATACCATAGCTAAAATTCTATAGAAATCCATTGATCAGGGATAGGAAGCTCTGAAGGATGAAATTCCAAAGAGGAACAACTTAAATGAGGAAGAAAAGAGGAACTTCTCTAAAGGGACAGATTTTAATATATAGGAAATTACCCAAAAAAGATTAGTATTTTTAAAGATATGTGCAGAAGATGGAAGCAAAGGAAGGATAAATAAAAAAATAGAAAAGTATTCTAGAATAATTTTTTAAAAATTGATACAGTCAGTGTTGGAGAGGCTATGGAAAGACAGGCAAACTATTACACTGCTGATGGAACCATGAATTGGTCTAACAATTCTGGAAAGTAACTCAGAATCATTTAAAGAAAATCACTACAATGTCCAATTGTTTTTGATCCTGAGATCATACTGCTAAGCATAAATTCAAAGAACTCAACAAAAAGAAATGTTTCCTATCCACCAAAATATTCACAGTAATACTTTTTGTGGTAGCAAAGAACTAGAAATAAAGCAGTTTCTATAGATTGGAGAATGGCTAGATGAATTACAGCCTATAAATATAATGGGATATTACTGTGCTATAAGAATCAAGGAATATGGCAAATCCAGTGAAGCACAGAAGGCCTTATATGAACTGCTGGAAAGAAAAGTAAGCAGAACTAGGATAACAATACACACAATGACTAAAATAATGAAAATGGAAGGCGAGTAAAATTAACCTGAATGCTATAATGACAAAGCTTGCAAACTTGTCTCTGAAAAAGAGAGAAGACACTGTGCCTTTTCCCCTTCTGTGCTAAGGAGGGGGCTGCTATGAGTCTGAGCACAGGCTGTCAAGATTCTGGTTAATTTTGCTGAATTGCTTTGATTTCCTATTTTTTTCTTAATACAAAGGAGGGCTTCTGAGTGAGGTGATACAGTGAGATAGTCCCTCATTCAGAAAGTAATATAAAAATGAAATACCAATTATTTTTAAGTGTGTCAGGAATTCTAAAGCTCAAGATGAACTGAGGCTGACTAAACACTAAGGAAAACAAAAACTGGGGGTTTTTGTTACTGGGGTTTTTTTTTTGCTATAAAAAATGAGAAGGCCGGACTATTCACCTCTTACGTTGTCTCTGCTTGATCTCTTCAAGGGGATAATCTTTGGACTTTCTAGAGCTGACCACTCTTTCAAAATGAAAGTAGCTAATATGGAACTGATACTCAAAATAAGGAAGGTAGTAAAATAACACCTAAGCAATCCGTGATATTCAAGTGATCAGGCCCATCTGAACTATATCCTAGGCTTCTGGAAGAACTACCATATGTGATTACAAAGTCACTGTCAATAATCTTAGCAAGTTCATGGAAGATAGAAGTACCACAGATTGGAGATGGACTGACGTCCCAATTTTGAAGAAAGAAAAGGAGGGGGAGAAGAAAAAGGAGGAAGAGGAGGAGAAAAAAAGTCTGCAAACTCTAACCTGGTGAGCTTGTCTTCAATTCCTAGCAAAATTCTAGAACTCAGTAGTAAGGAAAATTACCAAACATCTAGAAAGGAAGTAATAATCACAAAGAATCCACTTGACTTTATCAAAAATAAGTCATGCCAGACTAGCTTCATTTCCTTTTCCAACAGTCTTGTAGACTGGTAGATAATAGTAATGCTGTTGGGCATTTAACAAAGTCTTTCATGCTATTCTTGCGAGAAAGATGGAGAAAAGTGGACTAAATAATAACAATTAAGTGCATCTCAGAACCGAATGAGTGTCCAAGATTCAAAGAAAAGTCACTAATAGCCTGAAGTCAGCTTGGAAGGAAATCTCTACAAGACTGTCTGGGAGACTGGTGTTCACCCTGGGCTATTTAAAATTGTCAGCAGCTACTTGAACAAAGTCATATTTGCAGTGGACCCAAAAGAGGAAGGAATAACTAACATCAGACTAGGTAACAGCTTCTAAAAAAGGTGAAATGGGGCTAAAACATTGGGCTGAATCCAGTAAGATGAAACAATAGGAACAAACAAAAGTATCAAAGTATGGAGTCTAGTGAGTAGTTAGTTGACTAAGTGGATAGAGCATAGGGTCTGAAGTCAGGAAGACTCATCTTCCTAAATTCAAATCTGGCCTCAGACACTTAACAGCCATGTGACCCTAAGCAAGTCACTTCACCCTGTTTGCCTCACTTTCCTCATCTGTACAATGAACTGAAGAAGGAAACAGAAAACCACTTTAGTATCTTTGCCAAGAAAACCCCAAACAGGATCAAAAAGAGTCATATACAATTAACAAGACTGAACAACAGTAACAAATGGAGTTTAGCACTAAGTGTCTAGAACTAAGGATATAGTAGTCCCACTGTACTACTCCACACATATTATCAACTTCTGGGTGCTATACTGGTCATTCACATTCTTGATTAGTACAGATATGAGTGGATGCTCTCCCCTACAGCTCTGCCCTTTTGAGATTCATTCCACCCTTAGATTTGAAAGAGATTTCAGTAGTTTATTATTATTATTATTATTATTTCATTAATAACCTTGAGGTTAAAAAAAAATTCTTTTAACAACCCTGCAGGGTAGGCAGGTAAAGTATCGTTTTACAGACAGGAAACTGTTACCCATGGCAACAAAACTAGTGTCAGAGCAAGGACCTGAACTCAGACTTCTGGACAAAGTCCAGAGTCCTTTTCATTATTCCATACTGCTTCTAGTACCATTTGTTATCTGGTTAAAAATTCTTTCTACAGAATTCATGCAACCTCTAGCTGAATTCTTCTAATGACTGGGAGTTCATTTCCATCCTATTCCAGTGTTGGACAGCACTTGCTGATGATTTATTTTTTATACATTAAACTAAAATCTGCCCTACTTGAAACTACTACAAGCTATCTGTGATTGAAGGTAGTACTTTTTCTCACAGCTCCATCTCCCTAGCCTTTGGATACAAGAAATCAATTTATTTAGGAGTAAACACTTCCAAGAGAGTGTAAAGGGAAGACCATGACTATCTCCAATAATACATTCCACAAAACCACCATATGTTTATTCAATTATAAGTAACTATTTAAAAACCTCCAGAGTTTGTGGACCTTACTATTCAGAATATGTATTATCACAGTAATCATTCTAACTATTCTTTTTTTTTGGAAGGCAATTCGGGTTAAGTAACTTGCCCAAGGTTACACGGCTAGGTTTTTTTGTTTGTTTGTAAGTTAAGTGTCAGAGGTCGGATCCAAACTCAGGTCCTTCTGACTCCAGGGCCAACGCTCTACTCACTGGGCCACCTAGCCACCCCAATTCTAACTATTCTTCAAAAATTGCAAATATTCTAGTATGTTATTCAGAGTTATAGGGGCATGGAAGACAGGAGACTGGGAAAAGGACTTAATATAACACTAAATAACTTATACTGAATTACAAATCTGCTTTATGCATACCATTCCCTGAACACTTTTACTCAATAAATGACTCTTCTTTTCCTTCCCTTCTTCAGAGAATATGTAAAAAAAAAAATTGTTTTGCTTTTTTACTAAGTTTCATTTGGACTTGTTTATTGTTGTTCAGTCCTGTCCAACTCTTCACGACCCCATTTGGGGTTTTCTTGGCAAAGACAGTGGAATGGTATAACATTTCCTTCTCCAACTCACTTTACAGATTAGGAAACTGAGGTAAAACAGGGTTAAGTGAATTGCCCAGGGTCACAGAGTTCTTAAATGTCTGAGGCTGGATTTGAATTCAGGTCCTTCTGACTCTAGGCCCAGAGCACCATCTACTTCACTCACTGTCTTCAACTTGTTTGAAATACAGTTGTATTCTATTTAGCCAAAGACACTCAATACCAACTGTTCCTTTGCTCACTGAAAAGGGATGTAATTTAGGGAAGAATTAACTAATCCACTCTATTCAGAACTGTCAAACCTTTGTTTAGGAGTGTCTCAGTGTCTCATAAGGATACAGGCCACACTAAAAAGTCCTTCGAAACAGCACAGTATATTTCAGACAGAGTCCTAAAACATCCAATCAAACCAACAATTTCTCAATTCATAAACAGAGAAAAGTTAGTATGGAAAAATTAAATAATTTTCCCAATTTCTCTAAGTTCACACAAGAACAGAGAAAGAATTTCTAATATGTCTACTTTTTAGGGTCTAGATAAACAGAAGCCAAATTCCACTTCCTAACATCAGCTTCTAAAAAAGTCTTTTTTTTCCAAGTAGCATTCAATGAACATTTACTTGCAAAATGAAAGGGTTGAACTGGCTTTCTATTGTCCCTTTCAGCTCAAACATTCTATAGATATTAATTACTCAAGCTGCAAATGCCAGAGTAATTTTTAGTTTAAGCTTAGTTTTTCAAGATTAGTGCTAAATTTTGAAGGTTAAAAAAGTTTTCCCCAATAACATTACTGATTCTACACAAGGAAATTCATGAATCAAAACAAACTGACACACACAAACATAATTAATTTTTTTTTTTTTTAAGTTTTGAAGACAGTAAAGTGAATCAGCACCTTGGAATTCTGTCCTACTGGAGCAGGGATTTTTAATCTTTTTTGTTGTGGCCCCCCCTTGGCAGTGTTGTGAAGCCAATAGATCCCTTCTCAATGTATTTTAAATGCAAAAAATAAAATGCATTGGACTGCAAAGTAAACCAATTATACTAAAATACAGTTATGACAAAAAATTTAAGTTCATGGACCTCAGGTTAAAGAAGTTCTGCACTGTGTAAGGTTCAACAGGATTTTGGTAAATCTGCATCTAGACTCTTAAAAGAAGATACTAATGCTAGATGAAATGAATAGAGTTAAAAGTGCAAACCTACTATGCACTTCACATGAAGCACTGAAAGTAATGCATGTTTCAGGACATCTACAGTAAAGGAAAACTAATTACGAGAGGACAGGAAATAATTCTCTATTTATCCTAACTCTTTTATAAGATCTGCAGAATGCTACAGCCACAGAAGGTGGATTAATTAGCATTTTACTATTTGGACATAAAGAACAGCATTTGTCCAGAGATTTTTTAAAGCATATCATGGTTTTGATTTAGCAAGTTATCTCTGTCTCAAGTAATAAAAACTTCCAGAGTAACGTCACAAAAGGAATTGAAAAGTTATGTACAAAAACCAAAATTATTACTCAATCCTGTTTTTATTGTAGATTCCTTAGCTCAGTGTAAAATTTAAAACACTAACATGCTAGAATAACTTCCCTGAAAAAAATTATATCTAATCATTACTTTCATAGATAAACTTTTGAGGTTCACCCCATAATGATTTTTCTAAGTCCCTAAGTCCAGTTGGCTTTAAGGAAAATATTTGTCAGTAAAGTCATGCATTGTTTACAAAAACAACTTGTTTTGTTTTAAAATATGGCTGCACTTGAACGCCAGACAAAGTAGGAGAGATCCATGGTTCAGAGGGAGAGTTTACAAAATATATAACATTTGTCTAGCCCACCCCTCACACCCCGATTTAACTCGGGTCTAAACAAGTCCACACACAAAAAAAATAACCCAGTTATTAAGAGAGAGGAGAGAAAAGGGAAAGGAGAATAAGGGGGGGGGTGTTAAGGGGGTAGACCCAATATGTTCAGAATTAGCATCAACAGGAGAAAGCCTCGGCCCTACAGAGTAAACACTTGTTCAGCTCAAATTCGTAGCTGATCCTCTAGATTCATATAAATGCATCCAAAGCAAAGTAACCCTGATACAAGAAGAAACCACAAAGTTACTTTATGTTTATTCCTTCTTTCACTCCCTACCAAAAAAAAAAAAGGCAATTCACACCCTCCGTGGTCACCCCACATTGGGAGAAAGAGCAAGATGGGAATCAGGATTGGAAGTCTTGGGGGATCAGACTCAAGGGTCTAGACCAACAAGAAGGAAGGGAAGCGGGAGATTCAGGATCCAAAGACTTCCTAGAGGAATCAGACTCAGAGATCTGGACCAAGTGAGGGAGGCGGAGGTGGGATCCAGTCTGGATCCAAGCGCAGCGGGGAGTTGGGGGCTACAGGCTGGAGCCCAGGCAATGAAGCAGGACTGTCCCCCACCCCATCCCGGAAAGTGACCCCCGCTGGAAGGGGGTGGGGGGCCAGCAGGAGCCCAAACCAAAAGTTGGGTTCTGTCTTTAGGGAGGCGGCGACTGCGCTCAGGACCTGACAATGCAAGGAGCGTAGATGAACCCGACCTCGGGCGAAGGCAGGAACGAAGAGGGGCGCTTGGGGCTGAGGGGAACAAGGAAGGAGGGCTCGTTCTCTCGCGCCCCCAACCCATGGTTCTCCTTCATCCCCTCTCCTCGACAGAGTGAGCACAGATTATTGACTGCCCTCGGCTGCCCCAGGGGAACTCTCCCCACGCCCTCCCCAGCCCAAGGCTGGGATCTGTCCCCGAGGACTGCTCCCCGGCACCCAGCAGCCCCACCTCTCCAGCCCCCTGCCCAGAGGAGGGGCTGAGGGAGAGGGGGAGGGGCAGAGGCAAGGAGCTCCCCCTCCTCCAGCCCCCACCGCGCGCCCCCCGTCGCGTGCGCGCTTACACACGCGCGCGCGCACACACAGGCACACACACACGCGCACACACACACACGCACACACACACGCACACACACACGCACACAAACTTCCCCAACTCCCCAAAGAAGTTGTGCTCTCACCGTGCGGCGCCCGGGACTTCCCCGCGGGCCGAGCCGGCGCTGCTCCCCACTTTCCCGGCGATGAAAGACAATAGTCTGGCGGCTTCCCCGGCTGCAGCGGCGAGGGACTTGGCCACAAGTCGGTCTCTCCCGACCTCGAATCGTTTAACCAAGGCGGCGGCTGCTGCAGTTGAGACGGCGGCTGCTGCTGCTCCTACTCCTGCTCGGACTCCAGCTCCGGCTCCTGCTCCTGCTGCCGCTGCCGCTGCCGCCGCTGCTCCGCCTAGCACACGGGCAAAGCTCTCCAACGCATGCGCCATCAAAAAAAAAAAAACGAGAGAGGCAGGGAAGGAGGGAGAGGAGAGAAGGAGGGAGGGGAGTGGGGCTATGAACTCCACCAGCTCTCCTAGGGGTTAGCCCGGGTTCCACCTTCCTCGATCTGTGATTGTACAGTTATGCTGTCAATTACAGCGGGGCAGACCAATGAGACAGCTCCTCAGAGGTGTTCTCAGGTTGCTGAAGAATGAGACTTTGGGGAGCAAACTAACCGGTTGAGAGGTGGGGCCAAGCGTAAAGGTTTCTTCTGGGAAATACGCAACCCCGCTTTTCTTTTTCCTTCTTTTTTTTTAAACCTTGGGTTTCCGGCTGTAAAGTTTGCAGCTGTTTTCGTGAGATTTAACTTGCAAGGGTTCACGATCCCATTTTCATCATCTTTTGCAACATAGTAATTCTAGAAGTTTAAAGTTAGCTGAAAGAGACTTTAGAGGCAGCCTCATCCAGGAATCCCTTCTCCAGCATCCCCGGCAGATGCTTCAGGAGATCCAGTCTCAGCTCAAACACATCCACACAAAGCAGCTCAGTTGTCAGGCAGCGGCTTCCAGTGATGGATGGCTTCATTGCGAGGAATCTCGTCTTTAATTTCAGTCCAATGTCCCTGCTTGCAACTTTCACTCATAAGCATCTAAAGCAACAAAACGAGGCAGCTTTCCCTTTGAAGTGAAAACCTTGAAAATACTTGAAAACGACTCTTGCCTTCCCTTAGTTTTCTCCTCTTTAAAAGCAATATCTTGCAATAACAATAACAGCAATCGCTAACATTTGTATAGGGCTTACTTTGTGCCAGGCACTGTGATAAGTGCTTTATAATATTAGTTAACTTATTTGAACTTCACAACAACCCGGGAGGTAGGTCTATTATTTTTCCCATTTTACAGAGGAATAAACTGAAGCAAATAGAAGTTAAGTGACTTGCCCAGGGTCACACTGCTTCAAACTATCTATCTAGCTACATATTTATATTATTTCATTATTATTATGCAAGCAAAATTGTGTTTTGTTGCTTCAAATATGTATTATCTCTCATCTTGTTTTCTAGATCCTTGCCATCCAGGTTACCCTCCTCTGGATTCCCGTGTTCTTCTTAAAGTGTGTCATCCAGAATTCCATACCATACTCTAGATATGGTTTGTACAGCACAGGGTACAGTAAGACAAACACTTCTGGGTTTTGCTATTCTATAATCTATCTACATGAGAAAAAACAAGTGCTTTTAGAATGTCTGTTGTTTAGACTACGATATTCAGTTGAATCAATAACCTATAGAGCTATATATATATATTCTCTATATATATATATTATTCCATATATAACATAGTCATGTTCTATGTCATAACAGAAAAATATAGACTATTTAATTATGTTATAATATAGAATATATTATATGTTCTAGATAGAAATATGTATGTGTATATATGTATCTCATATAAACAATTGCTCAGGGTTCAGAACTGAGGAAAAGAGTAAATTGTATGACCTTTCAGAACACACTGTTCTTTTAATGACCCAAACTTCTCCCTGAATTGGAGGCTCATATTTTTTACATCAAAATTCTTCCAGTATTTATGTATGACTTCAAGTTATATAGTACTACAAAAGCCAAAGAATTATCCTTTCAGAACACCCAAAAGGCAATGGAACAGCTCATAGTGGGCAAGAAGAGGCTGCAATAACATTTTCAAAATAATGCAGGAGAAGCAACATAACATATATAATCAAAGAAACTATTTTTAAAAATGGACCAGTTAGCATTCATTACTTGACTGACCAATAGACATCCTACTTGATATCCACACGATGTCAATAGAACAAAAGGAAAGTCCTCTGCACACTGAATAGACTACTATACTGGATTTTATGAGGGAACAAAGACAAGGTCACCTAGAATGAACATGCCAAGATGGATTGAAAACTGTATGATTAAAGGAAATACCATAGATCCATGGAATTATTGTATTTTTGGAGCCAGGATTGGGTCCAAATTTACTTTACTAAGAAGCCAATTAATTAATATTTGTTGAAGTAAATTGGAATGGAAAATCTGAAAAAAAAAACTGATGACATTTGCTATGTGTTAGATTTATAGAACCTGATGGTGACATTATCTGACGATATCACAAATTAGGCTTTGCTCTGTCTGGCTTTTACCACATTTTTCAAATGAGATATTCTAAAATTTAACGTTTCTCTTGTTAATTGATTAATAATCAGCAATAGACTCTATCCTTGGATTGTTGGTTCATTCTAATCACTGCTGAAGCCATGTTGGGATTTAGGAATGTTTGAAATCTGGGTTGGTACAACAAAAAAGAAACTAGGAATAAGGAGATGCAGGTGCTACTTCCAGTTCTGTCTCTTACTAGCCTTGTAATTCTGGACAAGAGCCTTAGTTTCTTCATCTGTAAAATAGGTATATAATTTGCCCCACCTACCTTTTTGAGAATCAAATGAACTAATAAATATAAAAAGCCTGTGGACCTTAAAACACTACAAGAATGCCAGCTACTATTATTTACATCACCATAACGTGAGAAAGTATATAAAATGGTTTGTAATTGGAAAATAATACATAAATATAAACTATTATCATGTTCATTATCATAAATAACATACCATCACCATATAGCCTCACCCTGCCCCTGGTACAGAACTCCCTGCTCTTTTTCTGAGTACTAGACAGGATGCAAAACAAAACCAATCATCATTTTCATCAGTCGATAAATGTTTATTAAGTGCCAGGCACTGTGCTAAGCACAGGGAATAAAAAAAAAACAAAACAGTCCCTACCCTCAAAGAGTACACATTCTAATGGAAAAGACAACATGCAAACAACTATGTACAATTTTCAAAATTGGTTTTTATATATTATATATGTTTACAAGAATATATATGTATTACATATGTGTAGTGCTTACATATAAATAGTAGAGGAGAAAGTGTTAAATTTGAAATCAGGAAGAAAAGTCAAAGTCTGCCTCAGATGTTTTCTAGCTGTATGACTAAGGTAAGTCACTTAACCTCTTCTTTGAGCCTCAGAGAAGTCTCTAAGACTTACTCTACTAAATTACACACAGATTGAAATTGATAGAGGGAATTCCTATACTCCAGATCTTTTACACATTAATGTATTAAGCATATGTTTGAAAAGGGTACTCTGCTCTTTTTGTTCAGTCTTTTCAGTCCTGGCCTTAATACGCTACAAAATGAGTAAGGTCAAGTGTCTCTTCTACCTAGGAATTTATGTTTCTAGATATATCTAAAGTGTGATACAAATTTCCCTGTTGCACTGGAAGGAGTCTCTGTTGCTTAAGGATTTTCTCAGCATCTCCAAGCTAAGCTGGAGAATGGATAGTGTGCCAGAGTATTAATGAGCATGAAGTGATAGGAATCTTTTTTATCTCTGTACCCCTTACCTCTAAGTAATTTATAGATATTATGACACCTATGCATAAGTAAAAAGGATAAAGTCCATTTTACACAAAGTTATAGAGCAAAGCAAATTCAGTGGTAACTAGAATATTCAAATTTTGAGACTAATACAACTCTTTTGAGATCCAGCCTCTTCCTTCTAGTAACTAACCACTATCTACTGGTTAGAGATGAAATATTTAGGTCAGATCCCCTAACCATACCATCACAAGCACCCATCATTCAGCAGTTTTTATGTTGTAGACTTTTACCAATGATGAGGAAGCAGAAAATAATAAGAAGTGCCTCCCCAGATTTAGAACCACAAGACCTGGGTTTGAAATCTGCCTATGTCAAGCAATACCTGTGTGATCTGGAGCAAAGGAAGAAGGAGGGAAAAAAGGAAATAGTATTTATTAAGCTTCTACTATGTACCAGGAACATGTTATCTCATTTGATCTTCATGACAACTCTAAGAGATAGGTGCTATTAATTTACCTATTTTACAGTTCAATAAACTGAGATAGAGTTAAGTGACTTTTCCATAATCATGTTATAAAATCAGGGAATACAGTACTATGAGCTAAGAAGTCAAGTTTCAGCACATTTTTGCCAAGATTCTTGGTAACCTCAAGAGAAGCTTAATTAAACTCTCCCAAATAAATTTCAAATATTTAGTTTTAATATTATATTGTAGTAATGTTAGATTTTTTTAAACTTTTATACAAAGCAGAGTGAAGTAGGGAAAACAAGCACACATTAAGAATGAAAAGATCAGAGGGTAAGATAAAACATGCATTTTCTATTAAAAATGTATAAAAGATACCATTTTTAAACGTCCCATACACTGAATATGCATGGATCTCCTGGAGTTCAATAATTCACTTATCAAAATTTAAAAAATATTTATAATACAAGACAATACAAATGTGATAGTTTAAAATAACTAAAATTAACCTGATTGTGGAATCATTGCTAAAGCACTTAGAAAAAGATCTCAGAAGTTCATCTCGTCTAATCCCCTCGTTTTACAAATGAGGAAACTGAGGCCCTAAGAGGTTCAATAACTTGCCCAAAGTCCCACCAATAGAGGTGGGAATTGAACTCAGACATTTTTTTCACTGTACTGTTTCCTCTCATTGCCTGAAGCATGAAGGTGGCTGCAGTGTATAGAGGGCTAGGCCTAGAGTTAGGAAGACCTGAGTTCAAAAGGGCCCTCAGGTACTTACTGGCTTTGTGAACTAGAAGTCAAGAAGACTGATATTCCTGGGTTCAAATCTGGCCTCAGATACTTACTAGCTGTGTGACCCTGGGCAAGTCACTTAACCCTGTTTGCCTTAGTTCCTCATCTGTAAAATGAGCTAGAGAAGGAAATGGCAAATTACTCTAGCATCTTTACCAAGAAAAGTCCAAATGGGGTAATGAAAAATTGGACAAGATTGAACAACTTCTGAGGGTTATTATGAGGATCATTAAATGAGATATTTGAAAGTACATTGCCTGTCACATAGAAATGATTTCAGGGGCAAGCTGGTGGTGCACCGCCCTGGAGTCAGGAGGACCCCAGTTCAAATATGGCCTCAGACACTTGACATACTTACTAGCTGTGTGACCTTAGGCAAGTCACTTAACCCCAATCACCCTGCCTTCCCCCTCCAAAAAGGAAAAAAAAGATTCCTTCCTTTCTTCTCTCCTTCCTTCCCTCTTTCCTTCCTTGCTTCTTTCTTTCCTTCCTTCCTTTTCTGCCTTCTTTCCTGACTAGCCAACGCACTCAAGTATATTCAAGAGTAAAAAATTCCTTAAGAATCTTTAGAACAGATACTATCCTAATAGTTATAAGTTCTGAATTATTAAGAGCTCATTGTATTTAGTCCTACTGAAATCCTACTTCAGTAATTCATCACAATTCATGGTGGAGATGGTCCTGGATTTCCAAAGACTAGGCCAGGAGAGTGCAAGCTCTTTAAAATCCTACTAAAAAGTAGGGTTAGTAGTCTGAGGACCAGCCTTGCTAAGTTCAGAGAGGCTCATCATAAAGCTGATTGAAGGGTGATGAAATTTTTGACCTTAACAACTTTCAAAGACCAAGTTTTAGAAGAGTTTTGATCTGTATTGGTGGAGAGAATACCATCTCTAGCTTCACGTCCAAAACAACTCATGTAACCTCTTCCCTGAGCCTCAGGCAACTCTCAAAGACCCACCAAATTATAAACAGATTGAAGTTGGTAGAGGGAAGATGAGAGATCCTTGAAGCGCTGAAATAGTTTTATATTTATATAACAACTATTCCAAAAAGCTAAAATATATTCATATCTGATATCTCATTAAAATAATGCTTAAAGTTGTTTCCATGGATGTGTGCTTTGTATTTTTTTAATTCAAACTAGCTCAATAAAATCCTGTTCCAAACTACCTCACTGCAGTTTGGAGAGATTTAGGGCTTTCTGTGCCAATAGAGCAGAATTTCTGAAAGGTTCCTGCTCAACTACAAAGTCTTCCATCAAGGGCCTAACAATAAACTATATTTCTATCTTTTGTGACACCAACTGCCCTGATCCTCATTGTCCAAAGACCAGATAGTTGCACAGAGCTCTCTAGTATCCTTAAGAAGTTTGAGGGTATCCAGGCTCTCTGAAAATGGCTACAGCCCGCACCCATGGCATTCCTTCAAATGTAGGGGTGGTCTCCTATACCTCAGTTTCATTTCACCACTAACAGTGAATTTAATTTTTTATTAAGAAATATTTAGGGGTGGTTAGGTGGCGTAGTAAATTAGAGCATTGGCCCTGGAGTCAGGAGGACCTGAGTTCAAATCCGGCCTCTGACACTTAACACTTACTAGCCATGTGACCTTGGACAAGTCACTTAACCCCAACTGCCCCTATGAAAAGCAAAAAACAAAAAACAAAACATTTACTTCACAAGTATATTAGCAAATACATAAACAGCTTACTCCCCAACATATGGGCCTTAATCCTCCTCCCAATGTACATCACTTCAGTCTCCTGGGAAGGAAAGATTCACAACTAAGCTCAGTTCCTACAAAACATAGTCCTCAATCCAAGTCCCAGCCCCTCCTCAAGGTTGAGTCCTGGGCACCTGGTGTCTCAAGGCCTTCCTGCCAGGCAGGGCGTCTACAGCATCCCACCTGCAATCCTAAGGTTGTCATGGCTTTAACTGCTTGATCTGATGGGGATAGCCTCCAGCACCTAAAACTTAGAAAGGTATATGAAACAGAACATAAACAAACACTCTCAGGCCCAAATCTCTGAACCAAGGTAGACCAAAATGACAACACTATGTTGGGGTCAAGATAAAGTATGTCTGACTGTGGCTAATCAGACCAATATAAGCTTGGAAGGCTCTACCATAGACTGGGCACAAATAGTCCATATGAACATTTAGAGTAGGAATGTCTCAAAATTTGCACAACTCGGGGCAGCTAGGTGGCGCAGTGAGTAGAGCATTGGCCCTGGAGTCAGAAGGACCTGAGTTCGGATCCGGCCTCAGACACTTAAGGCACACACAAAAACAAAAACCTAGCTGTGTAACCTTGGGCAAGTTACTTAACCCCAATTGCCCTCCAAAAAGAAAAAAAAAATTGCACAACTCACTTTTCTCTTGAACTACTACAATTCTGCTTTGCTTATAGAGCACAGTGCCTTCTTTGATGTGGCCACAACACACTGTGCCAGTGTCTCCCATGTCTCAAAATCGATCCCAAAGTTCTTTAGCCTTAAGATTGTCTTTGTATCTCTTCTTCTGACTTCCATGTGAGCGCTTGCCTTGTGTGAGTTCTCTATAAAACAGCCTTTTAGGCAAATGTATTCAATATGGCCAGTCCATCAGAGTTGTGCTCTCTGTAGTAGAGTCTGAATGCTTGGCAGTTCAGCTTGAGAAAGGACCTCAGTGTCTGGCACTTTGTCTTGCCAGGTTATCTTCAGAATCTTCCTAAGACAATTCAAATAGAAGAGATTCAGTTTCCTGGCACGGGGCTGGTAGACTGTCCTGGTTTCTCAGGCATACAACAATGAGGTCAGCACAACAACTCTTTAGATGTTCACTCTGGTCAGCAACCTAATACCTCTTCTGTCCCACACTTTCCTTTGGAGCCTCCCAAAAACCGAGCTAGCTCTGGCAATGTATGTGTCAACCTTATCTATATGTACATCCCTGGAAAGTACACTACCAAGGTAAGTGAATTTGTCCACAGCATTCAAAATTTCTCCATTTGCTTCTAGCAATGGTTCCACAATGGATGGCATGGTGCTGCCTGGTGGGGTATAAGGAAGAGTATCTTTCTTTCCTCTTTGTCCAATTCATGGCACACACGCTATAGGTGAATCGTAATCTTCATTCTTTGGATGCAATAGGAAAGAGAGTGCAAGAAACTTTTAAAGACAAAGACAGTTCAGCCTAAACAGTCAAACAAAGGAGGCTATTCTCAGCCATGTGGCAGAACACAGGATGAAGGGTTACTTTCCACTTGTAAGGACTGAAAGACTAATCATGAGCTGGGTAGACTCTTCAACTCAGTTTACTAATGTATGGATAGATTGCAATTTGTATCTAAAAAATGAGGATAATAATAGCACCTATGTTTTAAGGATCAAATGAGAAAATAATTGTAAAGCCCTCTGTGCATTACCTGGCGCTTAGTAAGTGCTATAGAAATGTTAGCTAAAACTATTATTAATAATAATTATAAATAAATAAATGCATTTAATCTATTATTAAAAATAAAGAAAATCTTTTATAAATATAAATTAATTTTATGAATAAATGTTATATATTTTATAATAAAACATTATTATATCATAATTATTATAGTTATAATAATTCATCTGTGTAGCCACATAGATGAAATCATAGATCTTGCAAGTATTGAATTAAGTAGAAGATTTGACAGCTAATACTTAATTAGTATTAATATAATTTTAATATTATCCCCATTTTAAGAAGGGTGTCAGTGTGACAATAAAGGAGCTTGGAGTCAAGAAGGCTTGGGTTAAAGTCTCACTCTGACCCACATTGATTGTGTGGCCTTAAAGAAGTACACTTAATTTCTCAGTGCCCTAGTCAACTTTCTAAGACTATTAGTTGCTCAAAAGGTGCTGACCTGCATCAGTAAGAGTTCCCTCATCTAGGTGATCCAGGAGTCATGAAATAATGTCCCTATTTTTTAAAGAATGGAGAAATAAAGGCAAAGAGTGGTTTGGCTTTCACCCAATTAATCAGTGACAAAATCAAAACTAGAACCTATTACCTTTGATCCTTACTCAATCTATCCTGAGACCATATTGAACATTTTAATATATAAACATGAACATAGACAGAAAATTCTGGATATCTACCATGTTATAGAAATGATGTCCATGTGGTGAGCACTAAGCTTTCTTTGCAATTGCAATAATCATAAATCTAGATTTCAAAGAGACCTTAGAGGTCATCCAGTCCCCAATTCTCAACTGAGACCCACAAAGGTTAAATGACTTCCCCAAGGAAACACACAGCTAATAATTGCTAGAGTTGGCATTCAAACCTTGGTTTTTCTGACTTCAAATCCAGGAGTCTCTCCACTGTATCACATTACTTTATGAAATAAATCATACTGTGGTGACTCCACTCTTCCTTACTGAAAGTTAGGGCCAAAATTTTGACAAGGGGAGAGCTTAAGACTTGGGGGCACAAGATGAAAGATGAAAGTAGCTTATATAAGAATTGAAAACAAAGTAACTTAAATCACAAATTGACATTAGAATCTTAGAGCTGGAAAATACCTTCAAAATTATCTAGTGCCACCAGTCTTCCATTGCTAAAATCCCTTTAGTAAACCAGATGGTGCATCCTTCAGCTTCTTCATGATGACTTTCAGTGACTGAGAATTCATTCTCTCAAGAAGTAGTACATTTCATTATTTGAAAGCTTAAGTTTTATAAGTGTCTTTCTTGCATTGAGCTGAAACCTGCCTCTTTTGTAACTTAGATCCTTTGTGACTCAAAGCAGCCCTGTGCTAACAGCTCTTCATAATTGAAGAATAAGGCCACATCCAAATAGATGCAAATGACTTTCCCTAATAGTGCCATCCTGAAACAGCCAATTATATTCAGTCCCAGGAAGTATTCCATTCAGAAGGATTGCATCAGCAATCTGATGCTGCCAAAATTTTCCAAGAGCCACGCTATTCTTGAATATATATATATATATATATATATATATATATATATGCTTGTATACTATATATAGATATGATTAGATTATAAACTTATAGGGGTAAGTCTATGTTTCTATATCACCCCCAAAGCACTTAGTAAGGTCCTGGGCACAAAACAGGTATACAAAAATGAGAGGTGGCCTAGTTCATTGGAAAGAATGTTAGTTTGGAATTCAGGCTTTTCCATTTAGTATCTGTGTGACTTTAAGCAAGTTATTTAATCCCTTTTCCCTTGTTTCCTTCATTCATAAAACAAGGGACTTAGGTTAGATGACCTCCAAGGTCCCTTCTAGCTTTTAATCCATGATCCAGAAAATCAGTATTAGTCAGTTAGTTAGGTTGAAGTGTTATAATATATTTTAGTGTTGATGGCACAGTGAATGGAGCACAGGCCCAGGAGGACCTGAGTTCAAATATGGCCTCAGACACTTAATACTTACTAGCCATGTGACCTTGGGCAAGTCACTTAACCTCAATTGCCCTGCCTTCCCCCCTCCAAAAAAAAAAATATATATATATATATATATATATATATATGAGTTACTTAAGATACAAATGAAATAGATACTACAGTTGGGAGCCAAATTTTCTTTACTTTTTTTTTTTTTTTGGAGGGAAGAAAGTAAGGTAATTGAGGTTAAGTGACTTGCCCAAGGTCACATAGCTGAGGTCTTCCTGACTCCAGGGCCAGTGTTCCATTCACTGTGCCACCTAGCTGCCCCTGGGAGCCAAATTTTCTTGAAAAGTAGGATTCTAAATGACACTGCTTTTTCACCTTTGCATGCGCTTTGACACATGCCTAGATCACCTAAGTTAGAAGACCTACATGGTAACCTACTGGGACCTACTTCTGGGACTTCTAGGAGAAAACATTTTGTCCTCCCCTGCCACATAGGTGCAAACAGCTGTTTCCATTGGCCGAATATTCAGGATAGGCTGCATCTTTAAAACTGCCGAACTGAGACAATCTTTCTGATGGTGTCCCAGGGGGTAAAGGTTTAGTACACCCAGGAAGAGGGACCGTGATCTGAGCTGGGTTAGGGGAAAAATTACCTCCTCAACTTTTTCAGCCCTGTGGCCCTGAGAAATGGGCTTGGGGCTTTGACTGCATTATTTGTCTTTTTCAGTTCCTAGGCACAGGTGTTAGAGTCTGCAATCTGCACTCAATCATGTAGACCACTGGAAATGTATATTTGGACATTTATAGCACAGATCAGCTAGGCCTTCCAGCCTCCTGTTGTGGTAGGATTCCACAATAGATGTCCCAGCCAGTCATGCAGGAAAACAAGATTTGAGCATAGGATTTAAGCACAAGGTGAGATGAGGTGGGGTTTAGTCTTGGAACTAGGTGGGACTAGGCTGAATAGAAAATGAGTTAAGGTGTAAACTTAAAGTGACATAAATGGGGAATTATTCCTTTCACCCAGGTGGTAGGGGATCATGTTCATATGTTTGTTCTTGCCAAAGGTTTTAAATATTTCTTTGTACAATCCAATCTGGTTGCAAAGTGGTTAAATGGAACTGGAGTACAGAGTGAAGGAAAGTAACTGGTGAGGTCTGATCCAGTGAGAGAGAGACTAAATAGCCTCAACCCCACCCCACCCCCTTTTAAAATGTACTAGAAAACCCTAGATAAGTACTAAAATGTAACCTACCTGGTCTTCAATTACTGGTACACATATATGTAGAATATTTAACCATAGCATCACTCTAAAAAGCATTGCCTTTCTAACAGTTTAAAATTAACTGGTAAAAACAAACAGAACCAGGTGCCTTAGTGTTTCTCTCTTCTATTTACATGTATCTGAAGCAGTATTTGGCTTACTTAAGGCCTGATGTATGAATTGTAAAATCTCCTCTTCCCAATTTCCCCAAACAAATTAAGTATTGTGTTCCTCCTGATCTGTTTTACCATCATCCTCCATCATTTGTTGAGATGGATTATTGTCTTTGTCCAGTAAAAAATGCCATATTTCTAAATTTATCTAATATGAATTTTCTTTTTGAGAGGCAGCACAGTGTGGTAGAGGTCCAAATAGATTGTCCAGAAGACCAAGGTTTATGTCCGATGTCCAGGAAGTCATTTAATCCCTTGGGGTTCCCAGGCAATTTTCTAAAACTGTAAATTACCAGTAAGTTACAGATCTCTATTGATGATAGGAGGTTCTGCTCTCAGAATTCTCTACGCAAAGGAAATCACAGGTCTGGGTCTCCTTAGGAGAAATCTTTTCAGATCTCTTTATGGTCAACAGGAGATAATGGAGAAGACTAATTCTGCAAAAACAGTGGCAGATCAGAAACAGCCAGAAACACACAACCCTCAGCAATAGCCAGAGAGTTGCCATTGGAAATGTATATTTGGACATCTATAACACAGTAAGTCAGCTAGGCTTCCCAGTCATCCTGCCTCCTAGCCCCAGGGGTTCTGCGACCTTTCATTAAAATATGCCAGATGCACCATTTGGCAATTGAACAATTTATTTAATTTCTAAAAGCCTTACTTTTCTCTATAATGACCTCTCTAGCAATAGGTTTGCTTGAAGTCCACTTGAGGGACCAAATTAAGTTTCCAAGGTAATTATATTTCCAGTGGTCTGGGAGAGGTGGGGGGCAGGGAGAAGTGAAGGAAGAGAAGGTAATCACAAAAGCCTTATGATCAGGAGACCACCCTGGCCTCACCAGAAGTCATTAACTTGTTGATAAAGTGGTTCTCAGGCTGGAGTCAAGTCGAATTGCAGATTAGGGATCTAATAAGGTCTTGAGTTTTCCTATGAACTGTAAAACACATAGCTAAAAGTCATTTGGTAGAGAATATTTTATTTTGTTTTAATTTAACTTTGAGCAAAGCCTCTGGCTTAAAGAGAAGGCAAGGATCATTGCTATGATTCCAGAAAGATCTATGTGTGGGCACTGATGCTTCTCTTTTAATGCCCAGCCTTTTTTCCAGTTTATTCAGCTGCTTTCATAATTATCCCCAATTATTTATAATGTGGGGTTTCAAAAGCAGCAGTTAAGGAATACAGTCACTGTTTTTGAGTCCTAAATATTATTTAATGGATGTGAACCCCAGCAACTTATTTAAAGCCCAAACTTAGGCCACGGGAGGGATGAGGGAAGAACGAAGATGTTAGGAATTTTTATCCCCAACTTTAGTGTAATTATTAACCCTCTAAGCTTTTGATTATTTTTATCAAATTTATGAGTGGGTAGGAAGAAACTAAGGGAGAAGTCCTCATTTACATATGAATGTAGCCAACAGCTGTTTTTACTCCACAGTTTTAAACCATTCAGTTTGCAAAAAAAAAAAAATGGGGAGAACCAAGTAGGTGCTGTTAATTCTTATTTAGGAGGTGGGACTAAATTAACTGTGAGGGCCCTTTCAGATCTAAATCCAGTCTGTAATCATGTATTGGAGATTTCCTCCCCCCCTGTTTTCATAAAGGATCTGAAGTAACTTACAAAGGAAAGACATATATAAAACAATTTTTTTAAAAGAAAGTAAACAGTTAAAGAAGCAGAAAAGGTAATAAAGGACATCTCAGGTTCCTGACAGCCCTAAATGCAATGGTCTTATGCTATGCACTTGGAGTCACAAGAACATGTAAATGAAGAGGTTGGATTAGGTGATCTCTGAGGTCCATGTCAGAGAACCTACTGCCTGAAGTAGCATCTTACAGATCCCTCCATTTGTAGAAACAGAAACCAGAATACAGAAGTTCTGTGACTTTGCCTAAGGTCTTGGTCAAATCATGGCAGAGCTAGAGCAAGATCACAGTCCTCCCTTCTCACAGTCTGCCGAGCTTTCTCCATAATAGCCAGGCAGGCAGACTTCTCTTGCTGAGCTAAACTGAATTAAATCTACAGTATTCAGTTGAGGAAGAAAAATGGGGGTGGGGGCAGGCTAAAGAGAATGATATGGAAACACATCAACCAACTAATTATTTTAAAAGGAGTGTTGAGGAGAGGAAAACAAGGGTAGCTAATGTAAAATGAATGCATAGTACAGAACTTAATACAGCGCCTGGTACATAATAGGCACTTAATGAATGTTTCTTGATGATGATGATGATGATGATGATGATGATGATGACAATGGAGTAAGAAGTGTCAGAAGTGCTAAAAGCTCAGACTAAGTTGAGGTTGGGGAGGAAAAGAACAAAAACCAAAAAAAAAAAAAATGAAGCCTTGAAAACTATTTTGAGAACCAGAGGGAAACAAAGAACCCTAATGGTAGTTCGGGGATGTGTGAATCGAATAATGACGAAGGATACTGGTAAAAAAGCAGAACATATGAACTCTTATTTTGCTTGTGTTTCCTCTACTGAGAAGAATGATTTTTGAAGTGTGAAGAAGGGATTGAACAAAAGTGGTCAATAGGGAGTTGAAATCAGAAATAAGTGAGATGATAAGAAAGCACCTAGCTGTTCTCAATAAATTTAAGTCACAAGTCATTTTAATGACAACCTAGGATTCTGAAAGAACTGGTAAGAATGATCATTGAGCCATTTTCAGAAATCTTTGGGAAATCACATGGAACGAGAGAGGTGCCACAGGACTAAATGATGGTAAACAATTAGATTTTCAAAAAAAGAGAAGCAGGGCATTAAATAAACAACAGACTAGGGAGCTTGACAACTATTCCTAACAAAAGTCTGGAATTTATTATTAAAGGGATGGTTTGTGATCATTGAAAAAGGGAAGCAATAAAACCCAGCATAACTTCAGATGATTCCAGGCAAACCTCATTTAATTCTTTGTAAGCGTTACTGGACTGGTAGATCAGGGAAATGCCATATGTACAATATACCAGAATTTCATCTGAGCATTTGACAAAATTTCCCATGATACCTTTGTGCACAAGATGGAGAGATAGGGATTACACAATAAAATGGTTAGGTTCCAGTTCAATAACTGTGCCCATAGAATAGAGCAGTGCAAGCAGGCAATTGTTCCTGAAGATGACCCTCCCACATAGGGAGGGCAGCCATGTTAGAGGGATAGATATCAATGGAGATCAGCAAAGGGGACTTCTGCCCCCACCCTCCAAACATATGCTGTTCCGAGCTGCTAGGTCAGGCTAATGACTCAGACGTGAACAAGCTGCATACTTGGATTCAAGCCTCCAGCCTCTCAGGGCTCAAACTTATGTAGAGTTTTAGAGAAAGAGCTGATGTGGCACTAATAGGAGACTGCCCTGTGACCCATAGGACAAGGCAATGGGGTAGTCTAGACCACTGAAATCAGAGCTATTTCTGAGTTGCCTAACAAGGAATGAGGAATGAATGGCAGGGACCCAGAAAACTTAACTCTAAATGTGCCACAGCAAGCAAGCTGCTGGGGAGGAGAGCAATGCCCAGACTCTGGGTCAGTTAAGTCTTAGTATACTTGCACTATGGGGGCTGAGGCTACCAGTCAAACCTGTTTTCACTGGCTCACAAATAATAATTAATGAATCATTGTCAACCTGGAGGGAGATCACTGGTAGAGATGATGCCCCAGCCATCTGTTCTGTGATGTTCAAATTTTTTGTCAATGACTTAGATGAAGGCATAGAAGGTAATCAAATTTGCATGTAATATAAAGGCAGGCGGAGGGGATAGCTAACACATTAGATAATGAAATCAGGATCAAAAAACTCTCTACGGGCTAGAGCATTGGGCTAAATCATAGACTTAGAGCTAAAAGGGACTTTTGAAGTCATCAAAGCTAACTCATTTTACTGATAAGGAAACGAAGGATGCCCAGAAATGGCAAGTGACTTACCCAGGGTCATACAGCTAGTGTGTTTCTAAGGTAGGATCTGAACCCAGTAGGACCTGATTCTAAGTCTAGCACTCTATCTGCTATAGCAATCTACTACTCAAGAAGCTGATGGGATGAAATTTAATAGAGATAAATGTAAAGTCCTGCATTAAAAAAATAACTTTTTAAATATAGGATGGAGTAGGTTTAGCCAGACAGTGGTTGGTATGAAAAAGACCTTGGGGCTTTAGTGAGCTAAAAACTCAGTGTAAATAAAGAGTAAAGTATGGTGGACAAAAGAAGCTAGTGTTACTTTAGGCTGCCTTGAGAGAAGGACTCAGGCTACGGTTTTGAGAGGCATATAGTAGCAAATCAGAGAGGTAATGAATAGCTCCACTATAGTGTGACCTGGTGAGACCACATCTGCAATATTGTCGTCAATTCTAGGTACCACATTTTAGAAAAGACATTGACAAGCTGGAAGGTATCCAAAAGAAGGTAACAACACCCAGCGCTCAAGGGCCCAATGGAGCAGGCCTCACTAAGAAGCTCCCCTCCCAACAGACACACTTACCTAGATTTCACTGGTATCACAACCTCTCCTCCATCTTCTTGACAAAGCTTTGTTTCCCTATCCCTCTCCTAGCTGGTTGGATACCCACCAGTTGTGTCTGACTCTTCTTGACCATTTGGGGTTTTCTTGGCAAAGGAGCTGGAGTGGCTTGCCATTTCCTTCCCCAGGTCATTTTATAGATGAGGAAACTGAGGTAAACAGGGGTAAGTGACTTTCCCAGGGTCACACAGCTAGTAAATGTCTGAGACCAACTTTGAGCTCAGGAACGGGTATCTTCTTGATTCCAGGCCCAGTGCTCTATCTGCTGCACCACCCAGTTGCCCCATATTAAGGTCAGCACTTTTGATGTAACTTATAGTCTTAGAAAGTGGCATAGAATATTGAAAGATTAACTTGTCTACAGTCTACAAGATTGACTTGTCTACAGTCACACAGCTGGTATGTGTCAGAGGTTGCATTTGGACCTAGGTCTTTGTGCTTTCAAGATCGGCAATTTACCAACTATGGCACTCTACCTATCATGTCATCATATAATGCTCAATTAATCAATCAAAAAACAATTGAGTGGGGTGGCTAGGTGGCATAGTGAATAGAGCACCAGCCCTGGAGTCAGGAGAAATCCTGCCTCAGACACTTAATACAAAAACTAGCTGTGTAACCTTGGATAAGTCACTTAACCCCAGTTGCCCTCCAAAAAGCAAACAAAACAAAACAAACATTGGGCTAGACCCTAGGGACATAGACAAAACCAAAACAGTCTCTGCCCTCAAGGAGCATACAGTCTTGTTGTGGGACAGCATGTACATATCTACATAGCTATTTGGAAAATAGTTCACATGTAATTTTGTGGGGATTAGCCTTTGAGAGGATCCGGAAAGGTCTCATATCACAGGTGGTTTTTGGGTCCATTGTTAAGGGAAAGTAAGGATTCCAAATAGCAAAGGTGAAGAGGGAGTGCATTCCAAGCATGGGGAACAGCCAATATAAAAATACACAGGGATGGAAAATGGAATGGAATGTGTAATGAATAATAAGGACCTTTTGGCTGATCCTTAAAGTAAGTGAAAGGGATTACTGGAAAAGTAGATTGTAGGGAGGTTGCGAAAAGATTTAAATGCCAAGCAAAAAAAGTTTATATTTGATCTTTAAAAAAACAGGGAACCACTGGAGTTTATTAAATACCATAGTAACATGGTCAAACTCACACTTTAAGAAAATTACTTTGGCAACAGAGTGGAGGGTGTATTGAAATCTAGAATAGGGAGATCAATTAGGAAGCTCTTGCAGGGAAGCAGTGATAAAAGCCTGAACTAAAGTAGTGGCTGCACTAGTGGAGAGAAGGGCACAGATTGGAGAAATGTTATAGAGAGATAAATGAGAAAGTTAGCATCTGACTGAATGTGGGGTGAAGGATAATGAGAAATTAAGGATAATACCAAGGCAGTGTACCTGGATGACTGGAAGGATGGAATGGCCCTCAACAGAAACAAGAAAGTTCAGGAGATGGGTGAATTTGGGGGAAAGATGACAGGTTCTGTTTTAGACACATTGAGTTTGAGATGTTTATGGAACATACATTTTGAAATGCTTAGTAATTAGTTAATGACGAACTATTGGAACAAAGGAGAGAGACTAGGATACATGGATTTGGGACTAATATAGATGATAGTTAAACCTATGAGAACTGATCAGGTCACCAAGATAGAATATAGGGAGAGATGAAAGAGGGCTTGGGGCCAAACCTTGGGTACAACCAAAGTTAGGGGACACAATGTGGATGATAATTTAGCAGAGGAGACTGAAAAGGTATAGTCAAATATGGAGTAGAAGCAAAGGAGAATGATGTCACAAAAACTCAAATGGGAAAGAATATCTAAGATAAGGGGGAAATATTATTGTGAAGCAAGGAAGTGTGAATCACATAAGGCTTCATAAAAGAATTGGAACATAAGATTCGATTTGGAAGGATTACAAGGTTTAGATTTGTTAAGATGAGGTAGGAGGACACTTCAGGTCAGCACAAGTAAACAAAGATGACAAAGATAGAATGAGAAGGATGTGTATGGAGGATGGTCAGGAAAGGTACCTGATTGCAGCAAGGGTTTCTTTTGAGATATGAGGTTGGATGTGTAACTGGAACCATCTGACAAAAGTACCTTGTATGGTCAATTGAGGAGTGAATCTGACAGGTAATAGATATCTGCTAAGTTCCATAGCAAGTAATGGAATGATATGTTAAGACAGTGCTTAAAGAACATTCTTTTATACCTGGGGTTCTTAACCTTTTTGGTGTCATGGATCCTTCTGGCAGGATGGTGAAGCCTATAGATACCTTCTCAGAGTAATGTTTTTACATGCATAAAACAAATTGCATATGATTACAATGGAAACATTAAATTTTACTCACACATATATACATACACACATATATGTGTGTGTATTGTATATATATGTGTGTGTGTATGTATGTATGTATTTAGAGTTCATAGGCCTTAGGTTAAGAACTTCTGTTTTACTAGGATCACAGATTTAGAACTAGAAGGGAAAGTACAGCTCATCTAGTCTCAATCCCTTCATTTTATAGATGAGACCTAGAGAGGTTAAGTGGTTTGCCCAAAGTCATATAAGTAATACTATAATAAGAACTTTTTTTAGGTACTATTTTTCTTTTTTTTCTTTTTTATTTTTTTTTAAGCAATTGGGGTTAAGTAACTTGCTCAAGGTTACACGGCTAGTCATCATTTATGCGTGGGTGCTCATTTTCTGAGGCCGGATTTGATCTCGGGTCATCCCAACTCCGAGGCCGGCACTATTACTCACTGTGCCGCCTAGCCGCCCCTTTTAGAGCAATTGGGGTTAAGTAACTTGCCCAAGGTCACACGGCTAGGTTTTTGTTTTGTGTGGGTTAAGTGTCTGAGGCCGGATCCGAACTCAGGTCCTTCTGACTCCAGGGCCAGCGCTCTACTCACTGCGCCACCTAGCCGCCCCTATTTTTCTTTTTTTAATGCAAGAAAAAAATCTTCATTTTTTTCAGGTTTTCCACATGTGAGTATAAATAAGACCCTTTTAATAAGAGATAAACACCCCCCCACACACACACACACAGAGCAGTCTCCGAATACAACCCCTTATGGAATGAGGTGGCCAGTTCAGCTGGAGGTAATGCTGCTGCCATTTTCTGGAGGCTCTAGACCCAGCAGAAGGCAGGGATCTAGAGAGGACAAGTGGCTGGGCTGGGCTGGGCAGGGCAGAGAATTCCATAAAGTCCAGCTTGGGTAGGGGCCAGTTTATCCTTTCTGAGCAATGTCCTGAGAGCTCAGGGCTACTGTGACTCAGCAGGTCAAGGCTCCCATGGCCCTCATCCCATGTGGACAGGGAGTCCCAAAGCACAGGAGAGGGGAGGGGCCTATGAAGGAAGGAAGGGAAGAGTATTACTTATAGCAGAACCAGGTTGAGAACCCTAGTTCTCTGTCTTCACAACCAGTGTTCTTTCTATTATACTACACAGACTGTCCAGTAATCTAGCAGAGAGATTTCTCCAAGTTTCTGGGTCCAGCCATACATGAAGTATGACATCCCCAACATGTAGAGCCCTTTACTCCATAGATACCCCTAGTATAATAAGGATGACTATAGTCATTAGGACAATTAATCTGTTAGCTTTGTGTGGAGTATATTAGAGATGGGGAAGGTGGAAGGCTAGAGGGAGAGAGAGAAAGAGAGAACAACAGGGACGGGTTTGCAGTAATCCAGGTGTGAGGAAGCAAGGGGCTAGACTAGGGATGGTTACAAAAGGAATGAAGAAGAAGGAAGAGGGAATGAATCCAAAGAGAGTGTTGAAGTAAGAAGCACCAGGATTTGTAGCCTGGCCTCATATGAAGAGACCAAAAAGAGGAAAGAGGAAAGGATAACTCCAATTATCCTAAGGGATTTGGAGAATGATGCTGCCATGGACCAAAATGAAGATGTTGAAAAAGGAAGCTAGTTTGTAGGGCAAGTTGATGAATCTAGTTTTAGACAGGTTTAAGTGGCAGCAGGCAGGAAACAAATATTTAAGTGCTTACTATGTGCCAGGCAATGTGCTAAGCCCTGGAGATAGCAAAAGAAAGACAATCTTTGCCCTCAAGGAATGAAGATCTGGACCCCTTCCTCAAAATGTAAGCATCTGGAGGGACTTAGTGAGAGAAGACAGGTGGGCTGTGATGTGAAATCTCAAGGGTGAGAGATAACTGACAGCCAGCCAGCTTGCTCCATTTCTATCTCCTCAATGAAAGCCAGCTGGGGGAGAATTTATGCAAGGATGTGAACAAATCTCACAGAACAGACAGGTATGGATAGTTTGAGATCTGCATCACTGGAGAAATCCAAGGTGAATTGCAATATTGGATTATCTGAGTAAATTTGAGTTAGTGAGGTGGCATAGAGTAGAGTTTGAAGTGTTAGAAGACCTGAGTTCAAATCCCCACACTGTTACCTTGAGCAAGTCACTTTTAACTACCATATGCCTCAAGTAACATCTAGGATTTATCCATTTGCTCAAAGATTTTTCAGAGATTTGATGGAGAGAGTTCCCACACCATGAAATGCCTGATTCTAGAAAAAAAATCACAGATTCTTGATACTTCCTATATTTGCAAAAATCTGGCAGAATATGAATGACTCAGCAACTGGAAATATGGGATTAATACTCACATGCTGACTTGAGGCACTTAGGAAGGAGCTGTACATTTGGGAATCATCATCACAAAGGTCAAAATTATAGCTTTGAGAGTAGGTGAATTTATAACAATGTAGACAATAATATTTTAAAAGACGAGTGAGGAAAGTTTCAAGAAAGAGGGGAAAGTAAATAGGATCAAATACAACAAAAAAGGTGGAGGATAAGGACTGAAGAAAGATACAAGCTTTTGGCTAAAAGGAGAAGAGGACCTCAAAGCACTATTTTGGTTGTGGTTGGAGGAATGTTTACAGGAGCTGTTGAAGAGAGACAGCATAGTGTCTAAACCAGAAGCCCTGTACTTGGAATGAGAATACTTAGATTTGGGAACCCACAAGCCATCTGTGTGATTTTGGATAAGTAATTTCTCCCTGAGTTTTACTTTCCTTATTTATAAAATAGAGGCAATATTTATACTACCCATTTCATAACACTGTTGTGAAGAAAACACCTTCTGAGTTTCTGAGTGCTGTATAGATATGAGTTACTACTATGGAGCAACTAATAGTGTGGGAGTGTGGAATGGGAATCAATGAGGAGGCACAGAGAAATCAAATAAAGGTGCCACCCATCTAGATATGAGCTTCTTCTTTTTCTTCTCATCTATGCAGTGAATACTCATAAGCAGAGGAACCCTAACTAATGGCACTCATGACTAAAAATGTTACTAACTCCTTCCTCAGCTTCTTGTTAAAATTTTGAGTTCAGATTTGTAAGCATATGATGCCCAGTAATATCACATCTACCTCAACATATTCCATAATTTTGGACAGTTGTTCAATCCTTGTGGATCTATTGGACACAATTTATTAAATGGGAATAATCGAAGTTTATATAGCATTTTCTCTTATATGCAATGCATATTCAGCACCTCATTAGATACTTATTAGCAACCTTGTGACCATGGTTCTATAGGTCTTTTTATCTTTATTTTATAGGTGGAAAAAATGAAGCTAGGTAAAGTGAGTATTGGAGGCAGGATTCAGACCCAGGTCTCTAATGACTTCAAACTCAGTGCCCTTTGTACTACCATGCCATCTCTATAATTACATTAGATTGATATACTTGGCATCTCCTTATTAGAGGGATGAATGAAATAAAAATACTTTAAGAATCTGAGTTGAAATGCCGTACCCATATACATCTCATATGTCACAGATTAGCCCCTAAATTTTTTATAAAGCAATTGGGGTTAAGTAACTTGCTCAAGGTTACACGGCCAGTCATTATTTATGTGTGGGTGCTCATTTTCTGAGGCCGGTTTTGATCCCGGGTCATCCCAACTCTGAGGCCGGTGCTCTTACTCACTGCGCCACCTAGCCGCCCCTGACCCTAAACTTTCTCTCTTTCCTTTGCCTCTGCCTTACACACTTAAATCCAAACCCACACGTATACACACAGTCTTACATGCATGCAAATACATGGCGAAAAACTTTTGCAAACTGCAATTATTGTAATTTAGATAATATTTTAAGCTACTAACGCTAAAAACTTCATTAAGATTCTTGGAACACTTTCAAAATAAGAAAGTGTCAAGTCAGAAGAAAAAGCATTCTGTTAAAAAGGATACAATGCAAATTTAATCAACTGCCAATTACAGTATCCACGAGTGGATTATCTGTGAGTTACTAAGGGATCACTCAGCTGGGTCTGGACTGTCAAGAGTAGGACTGAATTGGGAGGATGTCAAAGCTATGTACAGAATAGGACATGTATGTCATTGGCTCAGCTGTTGTGTGTACGTAAATATTTCTTTGAATTCGTGTGTCTTAGGTTAAATGTCAAGATCAGTTGTAACCAAGTCTTGTATGATCTCTTATGTACCATTTCAACTTTGTTTCTCCTCTAAAGTCCTATACTCAAGTTAAAAAAAAACCCAACAACCTCAAAACCTTTCCAGTACAGTACACGGAGGCTTGGTTAGAAGAGTTTGTCTGGAAAAAGATCTTGAGGTTTTATTGTTACTGAAAGCTCAATATGAGCTAACCACATGAAAGGGCAATGAGAGAAGACAATGTGATATTAGGCTGTAGTTAGAGTAGCACAGTGACCAAGATCAGGGACGTAATAATCCTGTTGTTCTTTGGTCAGAACACATCTGCAGTACTGTGCTCATTACTGTGTGCCACATTTTAAGGATAGCGTTGGTAAGTGGAGAGAATCTGGGAGACAGCAATCAGAAGAGTGAGGACTCTCAAGATTGCACCACATGCAATTAAATGGAACGAAGTTTAGCTTTGAAAAGAGAAAACTTAGGGAGGATCTAATTTTTGAAGCATAACACTAGTAAGAAGGGTTGCAGATAGTATTCGGTCCTTTCTTCTCCCTCCTCTTTTCCGGAAGTTGTAGAGCTGAATCTTCACACCTTGACCATCTCACCTAGATGTCATCCCCCTTTTCTCACTGAAGAAGACAATTAGTAAGCCACATATTGTTATAATAACTAGCTCACTTTTTACCTAAGGGGCAATATAACAACCCTTAGGTACTCAGTTTATATCTTTCTTCAGTACTTATCTTTCATTTTTTTTGTTGTATTTGATACTGTTTACCATCCCCCTTTTCTTGAAACTTTCTTCCCTTGTCCTATTTTTTATCTACTAATTTATTTTTAGTTTTCAAATTCACTTCCACAAGATTTTGATTTCCAAAATTTCTGCCCATTTCTCTCCTTCCCCATCCCATGAATGCATGCATTCTGATTTCCTCTTCCCCTAATCTGCCCTCCCTTCTATCACTCCACCTCCTTCTTTTATCCCCTTCCTTTCTATTTTCCTACAGGTTAAGATATATTTCTATACCCCATTGCATGTATATCATTTCCCATTTGCATGTAAAAACACTTTTTAACACTTGTTTTTAAAGCTTTGAGTTCTACATTCTCTCCCTTCCTTTCTCCCCACTCCCATTGAGAAGGCAAGCAATTTGATAAAGGTTGTGCATGTGTAGTCATGCAAAACACTTCCATAACAGTTATGTTGTGAAAGACTAACTATATTTCCCTCCATTCTATCTCACCCCCCATTTATTCTGTTTTCTCCTTTGACCCCGTCCTTCCTCAAAAATGTTTGCTTTTGATTACACCCTCCTCCCATTTGCCCTCCTTTCTATCATCCCACTCCTCTCTTATCCCCTTTCCCCCTACTTTCCTATAGGTTAAGCTGGATTTTCATACTGAATTAAGTGTGTATGTTATTCCCTCCTTAACCCAATTCCTAAAAAAGTAAGGCTCACTCATTCCCCCTTACCTCTTACCCTCCATTGTAAAAGCTTTTCCTTGCCTCTTTTATGTGAAAGAATTTATCCCATTCTACTGCTCCCTTTCGCCTTCTCCAGGTACATTCCTCTCTTACTTCTTAATATATATATATATATATATATATATACATATACATATACATACATATATATTCCTTCCAACTACCCTAATACTGAGAAAAGTCTCATAAGTTACAGATATCATCTTTCCATGTAGAAATATAAACAGTTCAACTTTAATAGGTCCCTTATGATTTTTCTTTCCTGTTTACCTTTTCATGCTTCTCTTGAAACTTGTATTTGAAAGTCAAATTTTCTATTCAGCTCTGATCTTTTCATCAATAATGCTTTAAAGTACTCTATTTCATTGAATATCTATTTTCCCCCCTGAAGTATTATACTCAGTTTTGTTAGGTAGGTGATTCTTGGTTTCAATCCTAGCTCCTTTGACCTCTGGAATATCATATTCCAAGCCCTCCAATCCCTTAATGTAGAAACTGCTAAAAGCCTGTGTTATCCTAATTGTATTTTAATAATACCTGAATAGTTTCTTTCTGACTGTTTGCAATATTTTCTCCTTGACCTGGGAACTCTGGAATTTGGTTACACTATTCCTAGGAGTTTTCCTTTTGGGATCTCTTTCAGGAGGTGATTGGTGGATTCTTTCCATTTCTATTTTCCCCTCTAGTTCTAGAATATCAGGGCAGTTTTCCTTGATAATTTCTTGAAAGATCAGATGTCTAGGCTCTTTTTTGATCATGGCTTTCAGGTAGTCAAATAATTTTTAAATTATCTCTCTTGGATCTGTTTTCCAGGTCAGTTGTTTTTCCAATGAGATATTTCACATTGTCTTGTATTTTTTCATTCTTTTGATTTTGTTTAATAATTTCTCAATTTTTCATAGAGTCACTAGCTTCCATCTGCTCCATTCTAATTTTTAAGGAAATTTTTTCCTCAGTGAGCTTTTGGACCTCCTTTTCTATTTGGTCAGTTCTGCTTTTTAAGATATTTTTCTCCTCATTGGCTTTTTGGACCTCTTTTGCCATTTGGGTTAATCTGGTTTTTAAGGTGTCGTTTTCTTCAGTATTTTTTATGTCTCCTTTACCAAGCTATTAAATAGTTTTTCATGATTTTCTTGCATCACTCTCATTTCTCTACCAAATTTTCCCCCTACTTCTCTTGATTTTCAAAATCCTTTTTGAACTCTTCCATTCCTTTTGACCAATTCATATTTTTCTTGAAGGCTTTGGACATAGGAGCTTTGACTTTGTTGTCTCCTTCTGGTTGTATGTCTTGATCTGTGTTTTCACCAAAGTAAGATACTATGGTCTGATTTTCTCTCCACTATTTGCTCATTTCCCCAGCCATTCACTTGACTTTTTTAGCCCTTTGTTAAAGTAGCACTCTGCTTCCAGTGTGGAGGGTGTGCTGTCTCAAGCTTCAGTAGTTTTGTGCAGCTGTTTTCAAAGATACTTCTAGGGACCTGTAAATTTTCAGTTCTTCCAAGGTGGTATGATGAAAGGAGAAGTGCTTACTCCTCTTCTGGTCTGTGTCTGGTCTGTGAGTGACCACAAATGCTCTTTTATACCTTGTAACTGTGAGGAAGATTCCTTCCTCACCACCACCATAAGCTCTGCCAGGTCAGCTCTCCTCCTTGTTCCAGGACCGCCACCCAGGCAAGAAATCCTCCCTCAGTGACAGAAAAGAGATACTTGCAATCCCCTTCTGATCAACAGTTCAATGCCCCCCACCATCTGTGGGTCAAAAGCAGCCACAGCTGCCACTGTCCTTGCCCTGGGGCTGGGGTTGGGGTCAACTCTGCTCCTTTCTCACCCAGGTCCCACAGGCCTTACCTATTGATCTTCTAAGTTGTCTTTGACATTTGTGGTTGGAGAAGTCTGGAAACTACCAAAGTGATTCAGTGCCCTGAGGCCTTCTCCAGGTTTGCTATGGCCCTGTCTGTGGCAGCAAGGCCCATGTTGGACTGTGCTCTTCTCTCAGACAGGTGCAGCAGACATTTCCTATTGACCTTCCAGGTTGTCTTGGGCTGGAAATTTGTTTTACTCTGTCATTTTGTGGGTTCTGCTGCTCTAGAATTTGTTTAGAGTCATTTTTATGGGTATTTTGAAGGTTTGGGGAGATCTCAAGCAAATCCCTGCTTTTACTTTACCTTCTTGGTTCCACATCCCCCCACCCTTGTCTTCTAAAATCCTATTTTTTACCTCTACCTCTGTTTCCTTCCTTGGAATTTTTTTTTCTAGCAACTTATAGATATCTTCCAAGGCCCATACATTGATCATTACAGTACTTTCTTTTTTTCTAATTATATCCATAAATTCATCTACTCTCAAAGCTTGTGTTGTTTTATGGAGTGTATATTAGTTGGAAAGCTATTATTGCAAGCACAAGAGTTCAGAGCCCTCAGTTAGGAACATTCCTAACATTCAGACAAAGGTTGGCTTTCTGTCCTAATTTAAAGGTTTGTTTATCTCTAGCTAATTGCTGGCTCGCCTCTGTATGTTTTGAGGCAAAATCAGGATATGGGAACCATTAAATGAGTAGAAAATAATGCATTATCTATTACTGGAAAGAGATGGGGAAGGAAAGTTGGAGAAAGAACAGAAATTTGAGGGGGAGAGTTTCATTCTGTGCTTTAAAAGGTGAGTTTAATTTCAGTTGAAGTTTTTTATGTCAAGAAGTCTATAGGCTTTGATGTACTGCATTTCTTACTTCAAGAGAAGACTAGATGGTCACTTATTGAGTATACTTTCCTGCTAAGGGGGTTCTTGTTCAGGTGCAGATTGGACTAGAGTGCCTGGGTAGTAGTCTCTAAGTTCTTGATTCTGTCATTAGAGTAATAATTGAGAGATAACTAAATGAAGTATTCTTATTCCTTTATTCTCTACCCATCTCTTCTATACAGCTATATGGTTCTGTTAGGACGTCCTATGTTCCAACTGGTCTAGGTCAGTCTTCAAGGAATATTTAATCTGAGCATGATCATTGTGTGCTATGATATGATTACTGAAAACAGAAGGATTTGAATTAGACTGGGTCTATCACCAGGATCCTCTTCCTCTCTGACAGTTGAGTGCATCCTCAAGAAATGGTTCTCAACACTGAACCCCAGGATTCTGCAAGGCATTTCTGTGGGTCCACTGAAACAGAGAATGATGATGATGTGAATGTTAATGCCTATCTGCTTCATGATCTCCAGGTTTTGCTTCACATTTCCTTTAGGCTTAGGCTTCTGGGGGATAAACAATCATAGAGAAACATTCTACAATCTTAAAACTTTGGGAAAAAAACCTGGTACTGGCAATTCCACATATTTTAAATCAGTTGCTAAACTTAATCTTGTTTTTCTTTTTTTCTCACACATGTATGCATATGTATACAATGTAATAACTTCACAAATTATAGTTATTTCTTTTTTATTTGATCTATGATCTCATTGGTTTGGACATTCTCTCTTAATGTTGCAGTATGTAATCCATTGAAATCTCATCATGTGTGGCTGTAGGCCCTGTCCTCCCATTTACCCTACATAGGGAGTCCTCCCCACATGCTACAGACCTCCCTCTAAATCTCTGAACATAGGATAAACACTGACAAAGTATAGCGGGTATTATATCTTGTTATTGTTATGTGACCAACTAATTTTCAGTTATACTTGTCTCTGATGATATCATTTGTGTTGCTTCTTTTACACAATTATCTATTAATAAAAGCTGCTGTCTACTTTTGATAACCGTCAGCCTTTCAATTTGCCCTTTGGGTGACCCATGACTTTAATTCTTCAGTGACTAAATTATTCCATAATTCTAAGTCATATAGCATAATGCTTACAGCAAAAATAATGTTGCTTAAAAAGATCTTTGTTTTAGTCTCTAAAGGAGTCTTTAAAGGCACTGAGCAATTTCCTAAAGGAATACCACACTGTTTTCTTCAGTTCTGGAATCAGTTCATTGTTCATTTGCAATGCACTTAATAAATGCTTCTGGAATTAAATTGAATTGCATTAATCTCTATGGTTGCCCATTCATCTGCAGATCATCATTTGGGCCATAGGCATTCTTTATCTTCTAGGCTTTTCCCATGTATTAGAGCAAATTCTTTTGAGTGAATTTGGATTTTAGAGACTCTACAATGTTCTGAGATTAACTGACAAAGGTCATCCACAAACCAGAAACTTCTTCATCCATAGGGATTGCTCTTCTATTTGTACTCTGTCCTCCTCAATAATGGTAAACACCTTTGACTAGCCTGTATCTCCCTTTCTCATGCTACTTTTGTTACATCTTTCAGGGAATCTTACATCATTTTAACATGTGCATGATAGACACTTTGTTTGGGGAGAAGATTTTAGGCTTTATTTTATTGAATTCCTTAAAAGCAAAATAAAAGCACCCATTTATGAAGGTTTTAACTCTTGTTTTCAAACTTTCACTTCTCAGTGTCTGGGGGGAAATTGCAGAACAGCCCCTTTAAACTTCTGTTTATGAAGGTAGCTCTTATTTTCTAATTTTGTTTTTCTTTTCTTGTTACAGACAAGATATTCTAGTTTCAGGAGACTCTGTTCATGCACACACACACACACACACACACACACACACACACACACACACACACACACACATATATATAAACATCCCAACTTCTCAGGTCTGGAGGTCAGCATTATATATATATATAAAATTCCCATAAGAACTGCAGCTGCAAATCCATGTGGATGTTATAGACTGAGTCTCTGTTAGGGACAGGGCTAATGTCACCAGATACCCTTTGACTTGTTATTTTAGTAGATGCTTTGACATGGAAATCAAGTTACCTCTAAATCTTTTTTAATGAAGAGAATTGTCATTCCCACATACCATGCCACCTGCTTTGCTACTTTAAGTAGAGACAGGTAAAAAACAGCTTTATATTTTTTAAAAGATCCACGATGATATTGTTTTGTCATCCTTCCTTCCTTCCTTCCTTCCTTCCTTCCTTCCTTCCTTCCTTCCTTCCTTCCTTCCTTCCTTCCTTCCTTCCTTCCTTCCTTGTAAATCCTGTACTTTGTAACTTCTTTGGGACCAGAGAATCACAGATGAATCTTCAGTATAGTTAACTTTTTTTTTCCGTTCTTGATCTGTCTATTTTGGAATCCACACTTTTAAAATATATATATATTGAATAATGTTTTAAAATATCTATACTTTAACTTCTTAGTGTGATGTAATTCATTTAAAAATACCAACTTGGTATTCAAGGCTTTTCAGTGGAATTATTAAGGGGATGGAGGACAATGAAAGGCTCCTTTTTCCTTTCTTTCTTTTTTATTTCTCATTTTGTTGTTAAAAGTTGTTTCTGTTACCAGGATCCTGCTGGCTGTCTATAGGATTTAGATCAGATGCCTCCCTGTTGTGTTTTATTTTTCTCATAGAAGTAGATCTGCAGATAATTTCATACTGATTGGTAGACCTTTGCCATCCTTGCAACTCTACTGCACAAGACAGTAAATTTTATCAAAAGCAGTTTTAGAAATTAGAAACAAATGTTTATTATATTTATGGGGCTACAAAATGAGGTCATTGAACTTTGAGAGTGTTTCTATGTGTTTCTCATAATCATAACCTTTTTTAAAATGATAGGAACTGAAGACTTACGAAAGTGAGAAACTGACAGTTTTAGTTAGGACCAGAAGACAAATTCTATGTTATTATTAATACCTTTATTCTCTCAAACAGCTTGCATCTGTTTACAAATTTGTGGGCTGAGTTGCATAAGACTTCCACTACCCTGAGCCTGGGACTTTTCTTCCAAGATCCTATGTTATGAGTTGCAGTATGGTCTGGTGCAGGGGTGTGCAACCTGTGGTCTTGAGGCCACATGTGACCCTCTAGGTCCTCAAGTACAACTGAATTAGTCAAAGGGTTGCACTTGAAGACCTAGAGGGTCACATGAGGCCTTGAGATCTTATGTTCCCCACCCTTGTGGATAGAGTATTGGAGTTAGAAAGGTGCTGAGAACCAGCTGTGGGACCATAGGCAAGTCTCTTAACCTCTCTAAGCCTCAATTTCCTCGTCTATAAAATAGGAGGTATTTTGTGAGGATTTTATGACATAATGACTGTAAAGGACTTTGCAAACCCTAAAGAGCTATTTTTTATTTATAGTTTTTATTTATTGTGGGTTATCTCTGATAAAGGCTTCATTTCTTATATATAAAGAACTGAGTCAAATTTATAAGAATATATATCATTCTCCAACTGATTAAAGGTAAATGGATATGAATATGCAGCTTTCAGAAGTTACCTATAATCATATAGGTATATATATATCATATATAATCATATAAGTGACCTATAATCATATGAAAAAATGCTATAAATCACTATTGATTAGAGAAATGCAAATTAAAACAGCTTTGAAATACCACTCCTCACTTACCAGATTGGATATGTTAGAAAAGGAAAATGACAAGTGAGGGAGGAGATGTAGGAAAACTGAGACACTAATGCACTGTTGGCGGAGTTGTGAACTTATTCAACCATTCTGGAGAGCAATTTGGAACTATACCCAAAGGGCTATAAAACTATGCATAGCCTTTGACATAGCAATATCACTACTAAATCTGTGTACCAAAGAGATTTTTTAAAGAAAGGAAAGAGATTTTTATGTACAAAAATATTTAGAGCAGCTCTTTTTGTGGTGGCAAAGAATTGGAAACTGAGAGGATACCCATCAACTAGGAAATGTCTGAACAAGTTGTAGTATATGATTATAAGGGAATATTATTGTGCTGTAAGAAATGATGGGCAAGATGGTTTCAGAAAAACCTGGAAAAACTTACATGAACCAATGGAAAGCAAAATGAACAAAACCAGGTGAACATTCTACACAGTAACAGTAATATTGTATACTGTGAGCGACTTAATTATTCTCAGCAATACAAAGATCCAAAATAGTTCCAAAGGACTTATAATGAAAAATGCTATCCACCTCCAGAGAAAGAACTGATGGGGTCTGAATGCAGATGGAAGCATACTTCTTAAAAAACTTTTTTTTTCCTTTTTTTGGTCTGCATTTTCTTTTGCAACATGGCTAATATGGAAATATGTTTCATGTGACTGCACTTGTATAATCTATATCAAATTGCTTGCTTTCTCAAGAAAGGGGATTGCAGGAAGGAAGAAAAATTGGAACTCAAAATAAAAAAGCATATGTCAAAATTGTTTTATGTATAATTGGAAAAATGGGAAAATGATTTATTATGGGCTCAATAATTATTGTTTTCTGGAGGGTCATTGAAGGAGGAAGAAAGAATAAGCATTTATATAGAGCCTGTTATGTGCTAGGTATTGTGCTAATGCTTTATAGACATTGTTTCATTTGCTCTTCAAAATAATCCTGAAGGGTGAGTGCTGTTATTATCCCCATATTATTATATTATCCCAATTATTATTATTATTGTTTTTATTATTATTATTATATAATCCCTATTTCACAATTGAGAAAAATTAGGCAAAAAGAAGCTAAATGACTTGCCCAGGGTCACTTAGCTAGTCTAAGGCTGGATCTGAACTCAAGTCTTCCCGACTCCAGACCATCCGCTCTATCTACTGAGCCACCTAGCTGCTACTGAAAAGAAAGCATTGGAATCAGAGAGGCGGGGGTTGAAATTCTGCTTCAGATACTTCTTGGCCATATGACTCTAGGCAAGTCAGAACTCGCCTCAGTTTCTTCATCTGTAAAATGAAGATGATAATATCTATGGCACCTACTTTACAAGGTTGTTGTTAGGATCAAATGAGATTATTCACGCTAAGCTCTTTACAAACATTGCATTGTATTGATGTCAGTTATCATTAGTATTCATTTGATAGTAATGAACTCCCAAACTTATTCTGATTTGTTTTGAGGAGAAATTATCTGAATCTAGAGTTAAAAAGGAAGTGGATCTGTTAGTAAGTCACATTTCTAATATCCCTATAAAACTAGCTTCCTTGAGAATTTGATGCAGTTTTAAGGTTAAAATTGCTCTTACCTGGGATTCCCAGGATTACCTAGCATCATGAGATTGTTTCATAAACAAGTCAATATGCATTGACATACAAGCTGGTGACAGACTCATGGGTCTAGAGCCCTGTGCAATCTCTCAGTTACATTCATTTTTTTTTCACCCTTGCTTGGTAACTGCAGAAAATTATCCAAAAGTGCAGCGTCTGAACATCCTTTATGCCCAAAGCAGGCTAAAATGCATAATGATAGAACCATCTACACGTGGTGCATGTGCAGATGAATTCCTTTTCATTCTGTATAAAAACAAATTGTTAAGTATTTAAAATTAACATTCTCTTAGCGAGTCAATTGTTGTTAGGTGTTCTTAAACCTAAGGACTGACAACTTTACACACATCCCACCCACACAACATAAAATCTAGTTTCTTCTTTTCTTTCCAAACTTTCAACACACCATGGTACCTGGTCTTTGGGGAAATCCATCTCTTCTAATGTGCTGCACAGCCCTGCCTAGGACATATCATCTGGTTCTTGCCAGAGGTTCTAATGAAAATCAGTGATGGATCCACCTGAAGTGTTCTAATTAAGTACCACTAAGGTATTTATATTGTGATTTATATTGTATTTATATTGTGATTTATAGCTTATTGAATACTTTCTTAACAATGAACCCTCATGCTCTTGAACTACATGTATATAAGTATTTTCTCTATTTTATAGATGATGAAACTGAGACTTAGAGAAATTAATGGACTTTCCAGAAGTCTTGGAGGACAGATACAAGACTCAAAACCAAGTCCTCTGACTCTGATACAGCACTTTCCTAAATGTACAGTTCATCTTCAAAATACTGTCTTTGAGGGTCTGTTTCAGTCTAGCATCAAATAAAAGCAACCTTTCTGATTCTTGCCATTTGGAATAAGAAGTCATAGATCAGTACAGCTGATGAGCATTGAGTGTAGGATTATCTCCTGAAAGAAAACTTGTACTTCCTATCAGAGACTTTTTATTTATGGATAATTTTTTAGTTAAGCAGGAAGTTACAGAGCTGCTCACAAAGACTGAGGGGTACAGATTAGGAAACTGAGGCCCAAAGATGTCATGTGCCTTGCTTAGTTGTGGAATCTCAAGTAAGTCATTCAACTTTTCTGTACTTCTATTTCATCGTGTATAAAATAAAGGAGTTGCATTTTATTAAATGGTCTCTTATAAGGTGACTTTCAACTGTAATAGTCTATGGGATGTTTCTCTGTACCCTTACTTTTGCTGAGTATTTAAAAATATATTTCACTATTTTGGGGCATTGTCTATAAATTTTCTTGCTATGAAATTTTTGTTCATTGATTCCAGAAAGATTTTTTAAAAACATATATTGCAATAACATAAGGATATAATAATTGACACTGAAAGCTAACTTTGTTTCTTTACACTCTTTTCTAGTTCCCAGAAACACCAAAGAACAAAATGTTTCACACGGACAATTCCCTTACAAACAACTTTGTCTTCTTGTGTGTTAGAATCCACTGATATTAGTTAATGATATTTGGATGTCTTTCATTGGCATGGACCTTCCTTCTTTGTGTCACTAAGAACTAGCTAGCACAGAGCTCTCCCTTCTTTCCAGCACACTCCATTAGAACATGTGATTAATTTGTGCCTGCGATAGAGGACAGCTGTACTTTGGCAGGCTTTAGCAAATGATTGTCTTGGCAGGAAAGTTGTCCCTGTAATTCTCTGACTCATAACCTTAGCGCTAAGCATGAGCACCCAAGTCCTTGCCCTACCCTCTTTTGTTTTTTCTTGGTGCTGATTCATGTTTGGTTTGGGTTTTTATTGTGATATTCTTGGGTGAGTGGGACTTGAGACTTCAATGATGACAGGAGGCCAAAGTCTAGGGCTTTGTTCTCCAATTCATTATTTATTTCAGTATGATTAAAAAAAAAAACAACACACCGCAAAACTCGTAGTTTTTCAACCTAAAATCTGCTCTTCCCTTGTCACCACTAATTTTTCTGTAATCTTGCACAATTCCTGATATAAACGATCCCACCATCATAAGGAAATTCAGTGCTTCAATTTGTAGTTTTCTGAAGGTGAAGAAATGGTGGGGATATAGTAAGCTTTTCAGAGCTGCTATAGTTTCTAGGAAAGATCAGGAAGCTCTTTAGGGGCAGAATGGTAGGGGTATGGTGGGAAAAGTTTTGTATTTGGAATAAGAGGACCTAGATTTGAACCCTGGTTCTGTCATCTTACTGAATGTGTGACTTAGTCAATATGGCTCCAAGACTCAATTTTCTTTGCTGTAAAATGTGAATAGTGAATTCAGTGATCTCTTAATTTAACTTCCAGTTCTAAATCCATGATACTATGTGGCTGATACTATGCCATATACCTTTGTAGCTTTTATTTCTGAAAATTGCAGTCCTAATTTCTTCCATCAAGACAGGGCTACTTGCTGAAGGCACCCCACCCACCCCTTTACCCACCTGCTTTGGGAGGATACATGGTCCTTTCTAATATCAACTTAACTTAGCAAAGGGTAGACTACCTCTTGTGCTCCATGGCTGTGAGATGTTCAAATTCTAGTGATAGAGCCAACTGTGAAAATTCCTGATGGGCAAATTGAGGTTCATTATCTGTAATTACAGTCTCCAGAATTCCATGCAAGTCAGACTTCATTTTCCAACATTTAGTGATAGCAGCTGCTGTTGTGTGTAATGGAACTAGGTCTCAGGAACCAGAATAATATTCAGCCACACAACAGTATTCCTTATAACCCACTATAAATAAATTCATTCCTTTCTGGCTTGAGGGAATGGCTTAAGAATATAATGGAAGCAGGAGCTTCCTATGGTTATCCTTTTCTCATGGTATGACTTCTCTATGAATAAAAATTCATTGAATTGTTTGCTTCTGTGCCATCATAACAAAAACGTGGTGGGCCTTGTTTGAATATAATTTGATATTAGTATTGTCATGACCATAAAAATAACTCAAAGGCATTTTGTTTAATTCTTACTTAGGGCATTTTACAAAGTGTGATTGTCAGGTTTTAAAAAACTATGATAACCTATATGTGAATAGCTTTAAAGTATTTACTTTGGGAAGTTGTATACTAAGTCCTAACAATGTTGCCATTGCTCAAAATACTTTTTGGAATTTCTTTTTTGGAATTGCTTTGAGAATCCTACAATAAAATTAATGTTAATGTTCTCTAATCATACTTTGGTTTTGAGTCAATTTAAATCACCCACCTTATTTGCCAAAGTGGCCTCTTAATGACTTTTGGTTGTTTCCCAAAATCAATAAATGTTTTTTGAATGGAATGGAATTGAAATCCACTCTTAAAAAGCAAAGATTTGCCAACATTGAGAATATTCAAATATGCCATAGAAGGCAATACCCAAAGCAGAGAAAATCTAAAATACAATAAATCTGTGATTTCATCAATGTGGGAACTTCCTGTGAGGAAACTCCCTCTATCAAAGCAGTTCAGCAACTAGTCCACATTTATTTCCCAAGACAAAGAGGAGGAAAGACTTTCTCAAGGTTACAAAGTTTGAGTCAGAGTTAGCCATTGAACTCAGGACTTCCTGACTTTGTGGCCAGCTTTCTCTCTACTACCTTACAAATGCTTCTTGTTAACCTTTGTCCCCGTTCTTCCATAAGTCCTTATGAGGGCTTTTTCCCAGGTTTCTGGGCGTTGTATGTGTTCTAGTAGGACATGTAGGTTGTCTATCTGTTATCCCTTGCTTCTGATACATGATCAAACCACATCCTTTTCTGGTCATAAATTTGATTATCTTACAATGAAAAGACACTTTAAATGCACCAGGTAGTATAGGGGGTTAAATCAGGCAGACTTGGTTTCAAATCCTACCATCCATGTGACCCTGGGCAAATCATTTAACCTTACTGTGCCTCAGTTTCCTCCTATTTAAAATGAAAGAGTTAGACTTGATAACCTTGAAGATTCCTTATAATTCTAATTGTGTGATCATATGGCCCTATATTTCTGAATTTTGAAGATATTTATGGGAATGCTTCAAAATATTTCTCTCATTGTCCCTTCCTCTTCCTTCCAATTCTCACAAGTGATCATCGTCTAGGATCTATTGAAGATTATTATTATTGTCACTATTCCTTCTGTGGCCTCTTGCACTTTCTCTGTAGGGTGTCATCATGCTCATCAACCACATGATTACCATAATAGGGGCTATAACAAGAGGATTGTTACCTCTTTTAGGAGGCTGGTTCCTCAACCAATCTCTTCCTTTTCCCTTTCTACCTGGCTAATTGCCCAGAAGACCTGCTAACACCCCAGGCACATAGTGCTTAATTCTGAAAATGAAATGATGCAGAACCTCCCTTGTTTCCCAGAATGCCACCCTGTCAGGCTCCTGTGGTGTTCATGGTAAGCAGCTTTTCAGTGAGGCCTTCTAAACATTAGGAAAAGGAGAACAAAAGGGGTTGTTATAGTGACCAGGGAAAGCCAAAACTGAAGCACAATTGTAAAGCAATTCCTGTATATTGTTAGTTTTTGGGCCTTAAGTCTGGTGCACAATTAAGTTATTAGCACATACATTTATAGTAAAAATGTGCAATTATTCGGGGGCTGAATACCAGATTCAGGATATTGAAGGCTTTATTTTTCTCTTTTGCTTCTTGCTTTTTGGCAGTTTTACTATTTATTATGCTAGAGGTTGGTCAGGGGGAAAAAATAAGGCAGCAAGCAAATATTGGACACTTGTGTATATAACACAAACCAACTCAGCACCGTGACTACTTCTTTTATTGATACAGTTGCCAATTTTTCTGTGTCTTCTCCTCCTATGGGATTTCTATTCATATCTTTCCATAAGAAATTTTCGTAAGTACTATGGGTCAGAAACAAGGAAATAAAACACATGGATCTTATCCTTTAGGGACTTATAATCTAGTCAGAGAAACAAAACACCTTAGTAAAATATAACAACAACAATGCTTCTATTGAGCCTAAAGAGAATGAATTCATATACTAATCCTTTCATTTAACTACAAAAAACCCAATTATTTTGTTCACCTGTGACATAGTCTTTTAAACAGAGGATATAACTTGTTCTAGGACCATATCTATATAAACCCAGTTGAAAGACATAAAAATGAGATGATAATAATAAAGCCAATAAGCATTGAATAGTATTTTTAAGTACCATAAACCATTTTATATATGTTATTTCATTTGTACTCCACATACTCCACAGGTAGATATTATTATTTGGCCCAGAGAATCCATGACTCTCCAATGGCCACCTAGTTTGTAATGATCAGAGCCAAGATTTTGAGCACAGGTTTTTCCAATTCCTCCAAGTGGGAAATAAGCCACTTAGCAAGGGGGAAGGAATGTTTCTGTTTTGTCTTTGTATCTTTACTGCCTACCAAAGTGCTAGGCTAGGTACTCATAGGCACTTAAATTTTAATTGTTGGATGTGAGGTGTGATTTCAAGATTGTTGAATTGTTTTGATTTTCTTTTGTCCAATATTTGTTATTTGCTTTATTGAATTGAAGTTTAGCTCTTTACCCAATGTTCCAAGCTGCCTCAACTAATTTAAAACAAAATTTATCAATACCCTTGTAGACAAAATTGTATCATGATGTATAAGTGTTCTAAGATACAAAGTAAAAACGTGATTGTGATTGTTAAATTAGGACTAATCAGAATAATTCCCAATATTTTTAGCCAGATTTTGAAGGGAAAGAGAAGTAGAAATGTGTGAAGGCATGGAAGTAGGAATTAGAGTCTTGTGTAGGGTGGTGGGTAGAATGGTTCAGTTTGTAGAGTTAAACATTTATTAAGCTGGAAGTAATTGGACATGAAGTCAGAAAGATTGCTGGGAAGTAAAGCAAGTCAAACTCATCTCAGTCATAATCACTGCTTCATTTCGGCTCTGGTAAATGGCTAGATGGAGGAGAGGTTGAAGCCTTTAGAAAAAATAAGGGAGTTAGATTATCCCAGTTTTCCATTATATGTTTTTCAAAGCTACTTCCTTCTGTATGAAAATTAGAATTGACATGACCAGTTCTTTCATCAGTGCTGACCTTAGCATCTGCTTAAAAAGATCATCTAAGGGCAAAAAATACTATCATTGTGTCTTGGAGCTCAGTTTCTTGACTTGATCACCTTTTATGGCCTAAGGCACCATGGAATGATGAATAAAGCAGTGGACTTAAGCCCAAGAAGGCTTGGGGTCAAAGATGTTTACTAGCTGCATGAATATTGGCCAGTCACTTAACTTTTCTATGCCTCAGTTCCCTCATCTGTAAAATGAGGGGGGTTGATTGTATGCCCTCTGAGGTACCATTTAATTCCAAATCTATGATCCTATTCTTAATTTATACTCTTTATAATTACACTGTTGCCTGTGTGCCATTCTAAACTTTATTCTGCAGAAATTTCTGATAAGATCTTTCTCCACTGACATACCTCTATGCCCTTAAATTGATTTCTGCTTTTATCTTGCATGTGACTGATTTGCCTAGCCTCTGATGAAATCCTGTATTGACACTAACACATTGGTATGTAGAATTGTCTGCCTTCAAAGTTCTTTGGTCTTAGTGGGTGCTCTGTGACTGAGCTGTTGAAAGACATAAAAGGACTAGAACACTGATGAACTTTTTAACCATGTTAAGTATTTTAAATAGTTTTTTAAAAAATAGGGCCTAGAAATAGTCCCACGTATTTTGTTGTTTATAGGCTCACATATATAATGTCCTTAATATAATACATGCATGCTCGTATATAATGCCAATATAATATGTCATATATGTGCATATGAATACATACATTCACATATATAATCAACCAACAAGTATTTATAAATACCTGTTATGTGCCAGGTGTTCTATTAATTTCTGGGAATACACAGATAGAAATGAAACAATCCCTATTATCCTGGAGCTTACATCCTTTCATGGGAAATAACATTTAAATATTTAAATATGTACAGAAGAGATACAAGGTAGTTTGGGATGGAAGACTCTAGCAGTTGGAGAAATCAGTAAACTGGTATAATGGAGGAAGCTTCATCTTGGAGGAAAAGAAGTTTTTTATTAGTAGGACCTGAAAAGGGAGAGCTTTCTAGGAATGGGGGACGTCCAGTTCAAAGAAATAGAGATGGGAGATGGAGTTTCTGTATGTGTCAAGAAGGCTAGTTTGGATAGACAATAGAGAATAGGAAATGGGATGAGGTTGAAAAGATTGCTTGGGGTTATGTTGTAAAAGAATCTTAAAAGCTAAACAAGAATTTATATTTTTTTCCCAGTGGCCAAAGGGAATCAATAAAATTTACTGAGTGCAAGAGTGACATGATCACTTGGGCATTCAAGCAGAGAATGAATAGAGGTTGGAAGAGACTTAAAAGGCTACTGGAAGAGTACAAGAGAGAGGCAAGGATAGCCTAATTCAGATAGTGACTGTATGAATAGTGACCAGGGGAAGATGAAAGAATTGTAGAAATGGTAAATGAATGGATATGTGGGACAAAAGAAAATAAGGAGTCAAGGATAATGGCAAGGTTGTAAACCTTGAAGAATGGAAGGAAGGTGGTACCTTCAACATAAATACAGAAGTTCAGAAGAGATGTGAATTGGGTGGAAGGGTAAAAAGTAATGAATTCTGCTGTGGATATATTGAGTTTGGGGTGTCTTTGGACATCGAGTTCAAAATACCAAATAGGCAGCTGTGAAGTATGACTAGATCTTAAGGAGAAAGGCTGAAGCATATATGAATCTGAGAAATATTTTCATAGGGATGAAAGAGAGAGAGAGAGAGAGAGAGAGAGAGAGAGACAGGCAGACAGACAGACACAGAGACAGAGATAGAGAGAGGGGGTGGAAAGAGAGAGACAGAGACACAGAGAGAGAGACAGAGACAAAGAGAGAGAGAGAGACAGAGACAGAGAAAGAAGGAGACACAGAGAGAGAGACAGAGAGAGAGAAGGAGGGAGAGAGGGAGAGGAGAGATGATCAGGTGGCATGATATGGTTAATGAGCCAGGAAAATAAAGCAAATAGGGAGGAAAACTAGAAAGGAAAAATGTCATGAAAAACAAAGAAGATAATTTAGAGGAGCAAAGTAGTTGACAGTACCAGATGCTGTAGAAGGATAAGGATTGAGAAAAGACCATAAGATTTGATAATTAAGAAAACACTGATGAATTTGGAAATGGTACTTATAGTTAAGTGATGAGATCAGAAGCCGGATGGCTAAGGGATTGTGAAGTAGAAGAGAGAAGAATTGAAGACAAACAGTGTAGACAGTTTTATCTAGGAGTTTGACTGAGAAAGGGAGAATAGATATAGAATAGTAACTTGAGAAGATGGTAGACATATAGAAAGCTTAAGGAAGGGAGAGTCTTGGGCACATTTAGAACTTGCCCATATACATATCTCTATATACATCTCTTTCTCTCTCTCTCTCTCTCTCTCTCTCTCTCTCTCTCTCTCTCCATCCATCCATCCATCCATCCATCCATCTACCTTTCTATCTATCCATCTATCTATCTATCTATCTGACTGTCTATCTATCTATCTATCTATCTATCTATCTATCTATCTATCTGTCTGTCTGTCTGTCTGTCTGTCTATCTATCTATCTATCTGACTGTCTGTCTATCTATCTGACTGTCTGTCTGTCTATCTATCTGTCTGTCTGTCTGTCTGTCTATCTATCTGACTGTCCATCTATCTATCTATCTATCTACATACCTACCTACTTATCTGTCTGCTGTAAAGGCAATGTGGTATAGTGGATAGAGAGCTGGCCTTGGAGTAAGGAAGATCTAGAGTCAAACTCTGTGTCTTACATATACTACCATATGATCATGAGCAAATCACCTAATTTCTTGGTGCTCAAGGCTTCTCTCTACAACAGTTAAGTTATAAGTCAAATTTCTAATATAAATGGAAGAGTGAATTGTCACACCAGGAATTCCCCACATTAATGAAACCACAGGCATATAAAAAAAATCATGCCTATCTGTCTGTACTTATATACAATTTCCCTTTGACTCTAATTCCTGTGCCTTCCTTGTCCAAAATACTTCTCTCTGGTTACCATTCCCCCAAATATGTTGTTCATTAGAATTATAAGCTTCAGGGAGGCTAGGTGGTGCAGTGAATAGAGCTTGGGCCCCGGAGTCAGAAGAACCTGAGTTCAAATCCGGCCTCAGACACAGCACTTACTAGCCGTGTGACCTTGGGCAAGTCACTTAATCCCAATTGTCCTGCCCTCCCCCCTCAAAAAAACAAGTGTTATGAGCTTCTTGTGAGCAGAGGCTGTCTTACTTGCTTGTATTTGTATGTCCAGCCTGTAACAGTGCCTGATACATAATAAGCACTTAACAAATATTTCTTCATTCACTCATTTCATATACACACATCTTCTATTTTGATGGATCTATGCTTCCATTAAAATGGCTATTCCCTTCACTGTAGCAGATTGCAATTTCTCTGCGTCTTTTTAACTTGTGTGATGCTTATCAACATTTAATCCTCCTTAAAAATACACTTGTAAGTGCTAGAGGTCTTTCTCTGTTTCTTCCAATAGCTCAGGTATAGCAATGTAGCCTTCTCATTGCTTTTCATTCTTGCTATAGGATCATTCTACTCTTCTTTCTCGTCACCCATGTCCTGACATGTGTCACAATTCTACTACCTTTGTTGCCTTACCATGTATCACTACCCTCCACATACTCAATGATCCAGCCAAACCTGTCTATCCTCTGTCCCTGAATATATTGTTAACCTTTCTGTCTCCATGTTTTGCTTGTGCTATTCTCAATGCCTGAAATTCCCTCCTTCCCACTCTTTCCCTGTTGAATTCCTCCCACCTTCTCCCAAACCTCAGGCTCACATTTAAATGTTGGCTTTGATGTTGGTTCTCACAGTAACTTTGTGAAGTAGGTGGTATTATTATCTCCATTCTATGGATGGGGAGAGTGAGACTCAAAGTTGAAGGATTTGCACAGCCACACAATCATGAAAGTATTTAACTTAGGTCTTCCTGACTCTAAGGACAGTATTTTTTTTACTATGGCCTACTACCTATAAGTCAAGAAAACTCTTCTGTTCCTAGAAGCCCTGAAGAACAAGGTATAAAAATGAAATCTGGAGAACAATTGTTAAACTGGGGTCATTCATCACATGTATTCCCCATGAGATTAGACTCAATGAACAAATAAGCTGGTTGGAGGACCATACCTTTCAAATGCTATGCACCCACAGTGAAGTTAACTAGGTCTAAAATCTCATCTGCTTCAAGCATGACTAGTATGATGTCACATATCTTTGATTATCGGTTAAAAAATTAACAGTAATTCTTTTAAGAATTCAAAACTAACTTAGTACTTTACTATAGACTAGCCACTCAGAAGATTGGGAACAACAGCTGGTTGAGGCAACACAGAAGTTACATGTTTCATTCTTGGCAGATCTTGTGAATTTTCCCTGGCTTCTAAAAAGAGGGATTCATCAAGGTTAGTAATGGGGATGATATAATAGGTCACAATGAGTCCAGCACCCAGGAGACCAGAACGAGATAGTGTTTGGTTCAGTCTGGGTTTTAATGACTCAAGAAATGAGGCATATGCTGCTTCCTACAGGAGCTGATTTCACAGTCTGATGGGTCTCTGAGTAAGGAGGAGTTTCCCAGTCTTCAACTAAAGTTTTCCTTTCCTTTTCAGAAAGACCACTGATTCTCTATTATTCTTCAGGGGCTTCTTGGATAGACTTGGTGCACATTGCAGAGGGAGGAGCAACCTATTTGTTTTTCTCCAACATGTCACTAATAATTTATATAGAGATCTGGTACTGCCCTGAAACCCAGTCATGACATCATGTATTCCCACCCATTCGTGTGCTCCCCACATGCTCTTCTCAAGTTGATTTCATTGAGTCTTAGCTCAGCCACTTAACAAACCCTCTCAAAACAGGCTTCTCTATAAAATATTTTGAGGATAGGCTATTCCTGAGCTGAGCACCTCTCTAAAGTGAAGGATTTTGACTAGATGGCTTCTAATACCTCTCCTGGCTCTAACAATTTGAGAGCCTTAGTATAAAGTAACTCTTCTATTACTATAAAATCTATAGCTAACCTCTTAAAATTACACAGTGGTGTGAGATACAACGTGATATAGTACAAAGCTGAACTCTGATTCAGGAAACCTGGATTCAAATACCAACTTCCATCTTTGCTATCTTTGTAATCTTAAACAAATCACCTCACATCCCTGACATTCAATTTACTTATCTGTTAAATGAGGAGATTGGACTCAATGGTTTCTGAGACCCTTTCAGATCTAAATCTGAGGTGAAAATTTGGGGAGGTATTCATTAGGGGGCATAGTATTGAAGTCCATAGAGTTAGAAGCACATTTGGGAGGCATGGCCCACCTTGATTCATCCCTGGAAGGAACTCACCAATGGGAGAAGGGGGCCAGCATGACAGAGAACATTCTAGAGTAAGAAGAATTCAGCTACTGAGGGAAATTTACAGGGTGAGAAGCCACCTGAGTCATGGTGGTAAAGTTTGTAAACTCGGAAGTACAGTTGAGGGGAATTTTTTTGCCATCATAAAATGTACTGCTATCAATATGTTTACGTATTACATTCCTATTTGCCATTGGTTGACCCCACTGGGGCATATGCCCAGCAATATTACTTTTGGTTCAAAGGATATGGACATTATAGCAATTTTCTTTGTATAACTCCAAATTGCTTTCCAGAACAGTTAGACCAATTCATAGCTCCACCAACAATGCATTCATATGCTTATCTTTCTACAATCCCTCCAACATTGACCAATTCCCATCTTTTGTCTTCTTTGCCAACTTGCTGCATGTAAGGTATAATTTCAAGGTTGGGCTGTTTTGATTTTCTATTGTCCAATACTTAATATACTTAGTGATTCTAGTTATAAGGTATAAACTTAAAAAACATTTTAAAGAAACATGACTATATGTCTACTATGTAACTCAATATTCAACTCTATGAAAGGAGGAGGAAGAAGAGGAGAAGAAAGAGAAGAAGGAAAAGGAAAAGGGGAGAAGAGAAGGGAGTGGGAGAAGGAGGAGTAGAAAAGGGACAGAGAAAGAGAGAGGAGAGGAGAAGAGGTAGAGGTACTTGCTTAGGGAGAAGTGGAAAATGAAGAGGGAGAGGGAAAGAGAATACTACAAAGACAGGCCTCTGTGACTTGGTTCAACTCCATGTCAGAGCAGCTCTAGGTTACTGAGCAAAGACAGAAAATATTTAAGCCAAGAGTTTCTGGACTATCAAAACAGGGGAGAAAAGTAGGAACAGAACTACTAGGCTCCTCCTTTTTTCACAGCTTCCAGGCAAGAGAACAAAGGTAGAAAGGGAGCTACCAGGATCCTGTTTCCTGAGAGGAGCAAAGGCCAAGAGCTGAAACTCCTAGAGCCCTCCCTACTACTTCCGTTTGAACTGGTTCATCTTCTCAGTCATATGTTCTTTTTACCACCCCTTTAGAGGTGATGCAACACATATTTACAGTGAAAGCTCTTCCAGCAGAAGTCAGTTTGGAAGCAGGTCTGATCCCTATTAAGTTAACAGAACTCCAACTTGCTTTTCAAAGTCTACAGTATAGACTCTATAGGATTCTACCTTAAGTCCATGATAGAAAGCAGTCTCCTATAAACAACTTTAGCAAAGTTGTAGAATATAAAATAAACTCACATAAATCATCAGCATTTCTATGTATCACTAACAAAGCCCAATAGGAAGAGATAGAAAAAGAAATTCTAGTTAAGTTACTGTAGACATTATAAAATATTTGGGAGTCTACCTGCCAAAACAAACCCAAGAACTATATGAACACAATTCTAAAATGCTTTTCACACAAATAAAGTCAGATCTAAATAATTGGAAAAAACATCAGTTGCTTGTGGGTAGGCTGAGCTAATATAATAAAAAATGCAATTCTATCTAAATTAATTTACTTATTCAAATCAAACCAATTAAACTACCAAAATTATTTTATAGAGCTAGAAAAAAATAATATAAAATTCATCTGGAAGAACAAAAGGTACAGAATATCAAAAGAATTAATGAAAAAATGTTAGGGAAGATGGCCTAGCCATACCAGATCTTAAATTGTATTATAAAGCATCAATCATCAGAACTACTTGGTACTGACTATGAAATAGAGGGATAGATCAGTAGACTAGGTTAGGTACACAAGACACAGTAATCAATGATTATAGCAATCTATTGTTTGATAAACCCAAAGACCCCAGCTTCTGGGATAAGAACTCACTATTTGACAAAAAGTACTGGGAAAATTAGAAAATAGTATGGCAGAAACTGGGCATAAACCAGTATCTGACACCATATATCAAAATAAAGTCCAAATGGGTACATTTGGTAGATATAAAGGCTGGTACCATAAACAAATTAGGGGAGCAAGGAATAGTTTATCTGTCAGATTTATGGAGAATAAAGGAATTCATCACCAAACAAGAGATAGAGAACTTTATGAAATACAAAATGGATAACTTTGATTACATTAAATTGAAAAGGTTTTGCACAAACAAAGCCAATGCAACCAAGATTAGGAGGGAAGCAAGAAACTGGGAAAGAGTTTTTACAATATCTCTGATAAAGGCCTCATTTCTAAAATATATAGAGAACCAGGTCAAATTTACAAAAATACAAGTCACTCCCTAATTGACAAATAGTCAAAGGATATGAACAGGCAGTTTTCAGAGGAAGACATTAAAGCTACCTATCGTCATTTGAAAAAATGCTCTAAATAGCTATTGATTGGAGAGATGAAAATCAAAACAACTCTGAGGTACCATATCACACCTATCAGATTGGCTAACATGACAAAACAAGAAAATTATAAATGTTGGAGATGTGGGAAAGTTGTCATTCTAATACGTTGTTGGTAGAGCTGTGAACGGATCCAATCATTCTGAAGAGCAATTTAGAACTATGCCCAAAGGGCTATAAAAATGTGTATACCCTTTGACCCAGCAATACCACTTCTAGGGCTGTATTCCAAAGAAATCATAAAAATTGGAAAAGGTTCCACATGTACAAAATATTTATAGCAGCTATTTTTGTGGTGGCCAAGAACTGGAAATTGAGGAGAAGCTCATAAATTGGGGAATGACTGAACAAGTTATGGTGTATGAACTTAATGGAATGCTATAAGAAATGATGAACAGATAGACTTTAGAAAAAGCTAAAAAGACTTATATGAACTGATGTCAAGTGAAGTGAGCAGAACCAGGAGAACATAGTACACAGTAACAGCCACAGTGTGTGACGACTGATTTTGACAGACTTAACCCTATTCCAAAGGATTTGTGATAGAAAATGCCATCCACATCCAGAAAAAGAACTTTGGATTCTGAATGCAGAGAGCAGACTATTTTCTTTTTTGTTTATTTGTTTTTTGTTTTCTTTCTCATGATTTTTCCAATTTGTTATAATTCTTTTATACAACATGACTAAGGGGAAAATATGTTTAATAGGGATGTTTATGTAGAGCCTATATCAGATTGTATGCCATCTTGGGGAAGGAGGCGGGGGGAGAAAATTTTAAACTTAAGGGAGACGAATGTTGAAAACTGAATTTAAATAAATTAGCTTAAAAAAATAAAGCAATCTGCTTAGTCCATGACTCTTTGGGAAACATCCCTATACTGATAGGATTGAGCTTAAAGAGGTTCAGGCTCTTCTAAAACCACCATCTTCATGCAAACAGCCAGAAGTGTCACAACTATTAACTCTGACACTACAAAAGAGATTGAATCATGAGACCCCATGACCTCTCAAGAATCAAAATTTCAGGTGACCCAAAAGACAATAGAAAGTCCCATGGTGGGCATAAGTAAGCATGAATTAGCAAGATATTGTCAGCTTCAACAGAAGTCCAATAAAAGATACCATAAAGAGCATGTGTGATCACAAAAGGAGGCAAGCTAATCATATAATGAGAATGAGGGATAACAAATGGATGATCAAAGTGTTGTAGCAGTATCCACAAAATATTAGAATATCTTGAGAAAGACGTTTAGAAATTTGGTTAGATTTTCCAGTGGAAGATTTATGGAAAGACTTGGACAACAATTATGTAACATTGAATGATGGGCTATGATTTGCACCAGTGGAGGGAATATCCATGCTTAAAGTCATAACATCCCTAGGAGGTATCAAGTTTTCCAGAAGATGTTAACATGGGGATAGAGGTGGGGTGGATGAGAGGGAAAGATCCTCTCTCATCACAGATAACTGTCCTTCCACTTACCTTGTTGTTTTTACTCACAGACTCTATGGGGGACGGGCCATTCCCTTTTCCACTGTGAATGCAACATTAATTAGACTGTTTTCTATACTATTGCTACTACCTTTTCTTTCCTCCACCAACACCATTACCATAGGACTGTCTTCTGTCCCACCTGCTTGTGATAGCTTAGTATTATAAGCAATACACAAATAAGGGATCATATCTCCCTTGAGGTATTGAAGAAGTAATTACATTTTGTTCTCATGTCCTTGTTGCCCAGTTTTTAATAGACTACATTTTTGGTTACAGGGTATCAAGTTGTTATGTTTATTGGAAGCATACCTGCCTTGTAATTCAGCCTTCAACTCTATGACCATTGAGATGAGTGAGAGAGAAATTAAAATGAGTAAAAGAATTAGAGAAAGGAAGATGGAAAGAAGGAGGTGGTACCCCATCAAAATTGGTCCAAAATTGGCAGCTGAGGAAAAACAATGTAAAATTATGAGAAATCCAGAGAGCCATTGAAGAGAGAGGGGAAATGTAATAGAAAACAAAGGCCTCTGAGCAGGAAATAGATAAGAGACTGAAAGTCTAAGAATACAGGAAATGGGAAATAAGTGACAAATAGTCTTGTCCAAAGCCAAGGACAATCATCATAGAGAATGAACACTGTAGTGAGTAAAAATGTTGAGAAAAATTGTGATAACCCTGTGATAACCCTCTTCTACAATCACTAATAAGAACAATTCAGTGAAAATTTATAGTTTATTGATACCCAGTCAACAAACATTTGCTGCTGTCTTATTTATTAATCATTTACAGTAGGCATAATCATTAGAGTATTGGATCTGGAGCCATAAAGACCTAGTCAGACTCCCATCTCTAACACTTGCTCTGTGACCCTGGTCAAGTCACTGTAATGGTAAAGTCAATGGGAACATCTTTCCCATATATTAATAGGCCCATGTGACCTGCTTGAGTCACACGGAAGCCTATGTCACATGAGTCTGTGGTGAGAGGAGCTTATTGAGCAGGTGGAGCAGGAAGGAGTGGAGCAGGAAGGGTGGAGCAGAGCTCAGAGGAAATTGGTCAGAGCAGTTAGAGCTGAGGGAGAGGAAGGGAGCTGTGAGTGTTGTTTGTAGGAAGGCCCTAGTATGGGGAAGGTTTAGGGATGGTGATTCCCACTGCATTGTTATTGTGTATAGATTTCTTTGTTGCTGTGATGGATTTGGCTTTATGGTGGTGGGATTTGGCTTTCTGATGTTTGAATAAATGTTTTGGTTCTGTCTTCCATGTGGAGAGTCTGTTATATTTTGCAATTAAGAATTATTCTGGCATATTCATAGCCACCATAGGTGCTATTTGCACTACAGTCATTTGAATTCTTTTATCTTCTGTTTCTTTTTCTGTAAGATAAGAAGGTTGGACTTGATGGCCTCTAGGTTTTCTTCCAACTCTAAGTTCATTATCCCATTAACCTATGATACTATATATATATATAATGTACTGTGGTCAGTGTTGAAAGAGAAACAAAGATGAAAAAGACATGATTTCTACCCTTAAGGAGTTCTTATTCTATTTGAGAAGATGAGACACAAATAAACAACAAATGTAGACAAGCATACAAAATAGAAAAATCTATGAAAAGTAGAAATAAAGTGCTATGGGGTTTTATGAGAACTCGATATAATTTCCAGGTTGTAGAGTACCAGAAAAGATTTGAAAGAGGAGGCATTTGAGCTGGATCTTGAATAATGGCTAAGATTTCACAAAGAGAAAAGCGTGGGTGAAGGCACAGGAGGAAATTTAAGGATTTAAGGAAATCAAGAATAATTCAGGTTATTTGGCTAGAGTGCAGTTCAATTCAGTAAACATGTATTAAACGTGTTATTTATAAGGCATTATGAGGGATGAAATCCCTCCCTCCCAGATAACAGAATTTCCTCTCAAGAAGCTCACAATAGAATTAGTAGTGGAATCTGACCCATGCAAATGGTAGGATAGGGCTTGATACAAAGTAGACAGTGATAAGGAGAAAGGGGAGCTCCAGACTGCGGTCATCCAGGAAGATTCAAGGAGAAAGTAGTACCTAAGTGGGGATAAATGTCCCTCTTTTCATCTTCCTTGAAATAAGAGAAAAGTATTTCAGCAAATGCATTGGTAGAGGGAGTTCATGCAACATATAAACTTCAATGAATGCATTCATGAGATGGGAGAACAACTGGTATTACAATATAATGAGTATGGAATGAATAAACCATAAATGCATGCTACCAAAGTGTGCAACTAGGTGTATGATGGATAGAGTGCTAAATTTGGAGTCAGGAAAACCTGAGTTCAAATCTTGCCTCAGACACTTATTTACTCTAACCCTGTGCAATTCATTTAATGGGTGTCTCAATTTCCCCATCTATAAAATTAGGTAGCACCTACCTCACAGAGTTGTAAGAATCAAATGAGTTAAATATGTAAACCCCTTTGTATATTTTAATATGCTACATAAGTGATAGCTATTACTCTTATTATCCTAAGATGTTTCTAGGCAGTAGAAGAAGTATTGGAAAAGATAAACAGATTTGGGTGTTTGTTGGATTAATCTACCCAATAGACCATAGACTTTATAATCCCAAAATCTCAACCAGATATAGAAGAATCAGTTTACTGGCACTTGGCATAAGAAGCTTATATTTGGACCTATTTGTCCTTTCCGATGGGTTCAAAACTCCTCCCAAAGAAGGGCCAGCCTCCATGTGCTATTATACCTCTGCTTACATTTATACACATCCTGGTGATGTCCGGTGGGCAAAGCTCTGTCTCTGCCATGACAACTGGATGATAGATAATGGGGAGACCATAATATGGTGCTTGAGGCTTTTGATCACAACTACAATACAGCTTTAGCTGTCATATACAGTGAGATGAAGTTTGTGTGTGTCTGATACTTAATAGAGCCTGGACTGTAAATCAGGAAGACCCGAGTTCAAATTCTTCCTCAGTCACTTACTAGCTGTGCAACTCTGGGCAAGTGCCTTAATCTTTCTCAGTCTCAGTTTTCTTATCTGTAAAACAAGGATAATAACAACATCAACTCCACTGGATTGTTTTAAAGATCAGATGACATAATGTATATAAAGTATTTTGCAATCCTTCAAGTGCTATATAAATGCTAGCCATTGCTGTTGTAGTTGTTATAGCTATATTTGGTCAGAAACTCAGTGAGGTAGTCAACAAGCTCTTAACTCCCCTCTGTCCCTGGGTGGTAGTAATGTTAGATGTCATCAGAAACCTGTTCCTGTCCTAGGGGTATGATGCTGTCTTAGTGATGGTAGACAAGAGGAGGGTTCACTTCCTCTCCTATGCTAGACCTCCCATTGTAGCTGAAGCCTCCTGCCTTGTTTCTGAAACAAATTTTATTGCTCCATTGTTTTACCTCTCGTATTTTATCCAGCCAGAGTTCCCAGTTTATCTCACATTTATAGACTGCACTGTTCATTACCCTCCTGGTAAAAATTCACTAGTTGTCATCAATATAATTTTATTGTGGAAAAAAACTCCTAAACCAAATAACTTTTGTTTTTCCTGAATTCTGACTCACAGTCTTCTCTTTCCCCTATATCATAATGCTGTGGGAGGAAGATTTCCTTCAAGTGTGACCCACTAGGGGAAGGCAATAGGTTGAGAGACTGTGTCATTGGAACCCCTGAAAAATTTGCCTTTTTACATCTCTGTGAGATTGGTACTACAGGCATTGCTATTGTAATTTAACATATGAGAAAACTGAGACTCAGGGACATTAAGTGACTTTCCCATGCTTGCATAGCTGGTGTCAGAGGTGAAGAATAAATCCAGGCCTCTAAGTGTAGCAATTTTTCCATTATACTATGCTGCTTCTGGGCTGTTATCTCCATAACTTTATTTCCTAACACCGCAATGACTGGACCTCCCGACTTCTCCCTATTGAATTTTATTACAACTCAGTTCAGTTATCTACTCAAAATATGCCCTTCTGTACAAACTATGATTTTCACCTTGGCTTTGTTCTTTTATGCACCTCTTCACTACAGTTCCAATTGTCATTGTCTACATGGGGTAGCTGGAAGCCACCCAGGCTAGCTTTTGAGCAGTCAGTGACATAAAACACAGAGGGCCAACCACTATCTCACCCCTGAGGAATTTTTGAACATAAGGGACAAGGTCTGGCTGTCCTCCCATAACCTCTGCATAAGAATATCTCCCTGGAAACAGGCAAAAAGGTTAATAGGTCCATTTCCCATCAATCATTCAGAGGATAATCAATAAATCAACAAATATTTCTTATGGCCAAACATTATGCTAGGTGCTGGAGATACAAAAACAAAAACTAAAATAGTTTCTCCCCTCAGGGAACTTATATTTTATCAGGAGGAAATAACATGAACTATACTTAAAAAGTTAAATATCAATTCTATACAAAGTAATTTCTGGAGAGGGCACTAACAACTTGTGGAGCAGGAATGAGATGGGCTTTCTGGACATAGGAGATGTGCCTGGAACTAAGCTTTGGAGGAAACTAGGGATTTGTAGCATTTTAGAGGTAGAAGGGACCCCAGTGGCCATTTAGATCAACTCCTACATGATCAAGAATTCCTTCTATGATGTATTAACAAGTGGTCATCCACCTTTCACTTGAAAACCTCAACTGAGGGGCAACTGACTGTCTCCTGAGGCAACCCTTTCAACTGTTGGATGGCAGTAATCTTTAGAAGGTTTTTCTTTCTAGGTAGCCAAAATTTGCCTATCTGCAACTTCCAGTCATTGTTCCTAACTCTGTTCTCTGTAGGAAAAACAGAATAATTTTATTGACTCTTACATTAACAATCCTTAAGATATTTGGAGATAGCCATGCTGTTTCAAATAAGTCTTCTCAAGATGAAACAAATGCCCCTAGTTTCTTCAACCAATACTTGTATAACATTATATGGTGGGTTTTTAAAACCTTCTTTTTACTATAAGGTAGCCTTGTGATGGATATGCTTTTGCTTCTCAATGTTCTTCCAAAAATATTGTACCCAACACTGAACAGAATACTCTCTATGTGACTTGATATGGGCAGAGACTAGCAAGGCTATTATCTCCCTCATTCTGGACATAATGTCTCTTTTAAAGAAACCCAAGTTCATGTTAACTTTTTTGGGGGGGTGGAGTGGGGAAGGAGCTCCCATGTTAACTTATTTTGAACTAGTAGCCTACTAAAATTTCCAGATCTTTTTCACATGATCTGGGATCTAGTCAATTCTCCCTATTTTGTACTTGAGAACTTGATTTTTTTGAACCCAAATGTAGATTTTTATATTTACTTCTATTCAATTTCTTCTTCTTTTCAGCTTATAATTTTAGCCGATTGAGATATTTTTGACTCCTGACTCTTTTAGTATGATTTGATCCCCATATTAGTCTCATCTGAAAATTGGATAGGCATATGCCAATATGCCTTTCTGAAACTTTGATATATTACTCTTTGTCCTGTCCTTCAGTGCTAACCAATACAAACCTTGTCCCTCTTTCACATGACTGCCTTTCAATTACTTAAAAAGAGTTATTAATCAATGGGTATAGTGAATTAGAACAAGAAGAACTGAGATTAAATCTTAGTTCTGTTAGCCATGAAGCAGGATGTTTTCATTTCTTTCCTCCTAAATCTTTGGTTTTTAATTCCCTTTTCTAAAATGAGGGGATTGGATTAAATGATCTCTGAGGTCCCTCCTGCATTAAACTTAAGCCCTATTATAGCATGAGTCATGTGATATCCTGGCAGGGTTTACTATCCTTCATTCTGTATCTACTCTGTGATCCATCGTTCCTTGTTATGACAAAGTCACCTTGACCCTGAACTATATAGCTTCTGAGTTGTTGAATATGAGCTTGGAATGCTTTACCACAGGTTGGGTACAAATAGTCCGTGTGAACATGTGGGGTGGATACTCTAAATCTGTGAATCCTGCGTTTCCTTTGAGTTGTTTTAATTCTGCTTTGCACATAGAGCATAGCACCTTCTCTGATGTGGGCACACCATGCTGAGCAGTCCTGTGCCAGTGTCTCCCATGTCACACAATCAATTCCAAAGTTCTTAAGAGAGACCTTGAGAATGTCCTTGTATTACTTCTTCTGAGCACCATGTGAATGCTTGTCCTATGTGAATTCTCAATAAAGTAGTCCTTTTGGCAAGTATATGTTTTGCATTCAAACATGGTCAGCCCATCAGAGTTTTACTCTCTGAACCAGAGTTTGAATGCTTGGCAGTTTAGTACGAGTAAGGACCTCAGTGTCTGATACCTTATCCTGCCAGATGATCTTTAGAACCTACCTAAGACAATTCAAATGGAAGCACATTTAGGGTGAGCAGTCACTAACATGGTGAATGATGAGGAAACTATGGTAGGTCAGCAGGGAAAATATTATTCAGGAGGTCCTTGACTCACAGAAGTAAGAGGACTGCCATTAGTACCTAATACAATAGTAAGAATATGGACACATGGTAAGGATATCAGAGCTGGTATACAATGTACATGCCTAGGAATTGGTGGAATTCCTCCATCAATGCCATCTGACCAGGCACATGTGGCCTCAAGCCTCAGGGAGGCATTCTGGAAGAATGAATTTTGAGTGAATACATGGCCTTATTGGCATGGCTGAATTGAGAAGAGGGAAGTGGACCTACCCTTCAGGTTGGAGTCAGTTAATATGAATAGTCATCATAAAAGACTAAGTCTTTATTTTGTCTCCTAACCTAGTATGGACTTCTTTGCCTGAAACTGTGGATCATGCAAATATTTTTTCCCACCTGTCTCATTCACTCGGATATAGATGCTTTAAAGAAACTTAGGCACTGACTCATCTTAGCCCTTTGGACCATACTTGCATGGATTCTAATTTCAGTAATACCTAAATGTTTCTTGAAATTCCCTGTCACGAAGGACAGGATTTATCTCCTAGGATCAGAGCTGAACCTATATGTGGGGATTAAATGTCCCTACCCCTCTCCCCACCAGGAGATATAGAGACAAGAAGCTAAATAGATGAGCAAATCAATAACATTGTGACTGTTCACACAGCATGTGGCACATGTATTTGACCACAAAGTACCCCATCATCATTATCTGGGTGATCGTGAACAACTCACATTTTCTCTCTGGACCTCATTTTCCTCATCTACACAGTAAGGAAATGGACTAGTTGGCCTCCAGAGTCCCTTGTAGCTTTGAAAATCTATGAGTTTTTGAAATCTCACCTAGGGTCAAGTTATTTATATGCTGTCTCCAAGCTACAGTAGAATCCAGCTATGTGTTTAAGTGCCCAACACATCAGCATTACAAGCATTGACACTTCCACAAGGAACTAACACCTAAAGCTAAAATTAGATGAGATCTTAGAACTGGTAGGGTGTGTGTGTGTGTGTGTGTGTGTGTGTGTGTGTGTGTGTGTGTGTGTGTGTTGGAGCCGGATTGGTAGATTTAGAAGAAAAGAGATTAAGAAACTTATTCTTATCTGGCATTTGGGAGGGATATCCTACATATTTTCTCCATAATCACAGGCCTATTTATGAAGTACAATGACAAGAAAAGGAAATGCATTTTATGGTCACCTTGGTTTATAGATGTTAGTTAACTTTAGAAGGGAAGCCCTAGCAGCTGGGGGACAAGAAAAGATTTCCTGCAGAACATGTATTTGAGATGTCTTGAGGGAAGTTGGGGATTCTAACAGAGTTAAGGAGGGAAGAGAATTCGAGGCATGGAGGACAGACAATGCAAACTGAGATGGAAGAGGGGTGTTGTATTTGAGGAACAGCAGCTACACTAATATGGCTGTGATGTAGAGTGTGTGGAAAGGAGTGATGAAGAAGAAGATAGGAAAGATGGCAAGATAGGAAGGGGTCAGGTTGTGAAGAATTTTAATTGCCAAATACAGGGATCTATCTATCTATCTATCTATCTATCTATCTATCTATCTATCTATCTATCCATCCATCCATCCATCCATCTATCCATCCATCCATCCATCCATCTATCTATCCATCCATCCACATCTCTCTCTCTATATATATGTATGTGAATATTTTATATATATATGTATGATTTATATGTACATATACTGGGGGTAATAAAAAGGCACTAGAGTTTATTGAATAGTAAGGGGAGTGGTAACAGTGTCAGAACTACCCTTTAGGAAGATCACTATGGCAGTTCATAAGAGGATGGATTGGATTAGGAAGAGACTTGAGAGGTGATGAGGGCCTGCATTAGGGGAGTGGTTGTGAGAGTGGAAAGGAAGGGACAGATATGAAATGTGTTGTGGAATTAAAAATGACAAGAGTTGGCAACCTGTTGGATATGAGGGAGAGTGAGGAGTCAAGAGTGAAACCAAGGCTGGGAACACGAATGACTGAGAGGACGGTGTTGCCCTCAACCATAATCAGTAAGTTCAGGAGAGTGGTGAATTTTCAGGAAAAGGCAATTAGTTCTGTTTTGGACATGTTGAGCTTGAGACACCTATGTGGAATTCAGTTTGAAATATCCAATAAACAGGTTGTGATGGAGTATTAGTGTTTAGGAGAGAGACAAGAGCTAGATATAGAGATCTGGGAATCATTAGCATAGAGATAAATAAATCTGTGGGAGTAGATGAGATCCAAGAGAGAATGTAGAGACAAAGGAGAAGAGGACCCCGGAGAAAATCTTGGGGGACACCTACTGTTAGTGTGACCTGAATTAACATCCAACAAAGAAGGTTGGGAAGGAGCAGTCAAACAGGTAGGAGAACCAAGACAGTCAAGAAACCTCAGAAAAGAGATAGTATAGGAAGAAATGTTCTCATATTGTTAAATGTTGCAGATAGTTCAAGAAGGCTGCAGATTAAGGAAAGATCATTAAATCTGGCAATAATGATATATAATAGATGGTGTAGCAGCAGAAAGAGCATCAGACCAGGAGCTAGGAGACCTGGGTTCTTGTCTCAACTTTGTCCCTAACAAGCTGCAGAACCTTAGGCCAGTCATTTACATGTCTAAATCTCAGCCTTCTAACATATAAAACACTCCACAAATCCACAACCATGACTGGTTGCTAGTAACCCCATTAGGAAGGATGTCCTCAGCCAATCTGCTGATGGGAAGCTGGGAATTCAAACTTCTTCTGGGCCTGGGTATGTGCAGTGGAACCTTCTCTGACTCATGTAGGGGAATACTGTGATTCAAGTTGTGACAGAAATCCCATACTTATGCAGATCAGCATCTGTCGATTTTATCTACAGCACAGACTTAGTTACAGCTAGACTTGGTATTCAAAGAATGAAGCGAAGCATCCAGTGAGAGATAAGGCTGAAAAGACTGTCTTACCAGAGGATTGTACAGACATCTCAAATACAGCTGAGCTTTGTAATTGGAAGACGATCATAAGAGGAAAGATCAGAGATGTGAGCATTTCCCTAGAAGGTCAGGGAAATAATTTATATTTATGAAGGTCCTTCTAGATATAGAGATCTCTGTGAGTAATTATTCTTACTTAGGGCACTAGAAGCCTTTCCCATCCCCTTGGTTATTAGGATTCTCTTTCCTCTTCAAATTACTACACACACACACACACACACACACACACACACACACACACACACACACACACTCATAGGTCTCTAGTGGTAAATAATTTCCTTTTTGTATTTGTAGAATGTAGCACAATACCTTATACCTAGTAGGTATTTGAGAAATACTTGTGGATTGGATTGGGAGCACATTTTCTGGCTCAAAACCCCTGCTCAAAACCTCTCATGAAGTGATTTCAAGTGCTTTGGGATTCACTTCCTCCTGCTGGTCTTGCCAGTCATGTGGTGAGTGAATCTTCTGAAACAAGGCCTCCTCCTCTTCCTGCCTGTGTACTAACCCCAGGGTTAGCACACATAACTCAAGTAGTCTCTTAAGACTTTCCTCCTGGGTGGTATTGGTCCCTCCAAGCTTCTACATAATTCACCTAGCTAATTTTTTCCCTGACCCAGCCTATGTTTAGCTTAAACTTCTGCCCAAACAGCTTTAAGAACAATCCCACCCAGCCAGCTGGCTTTGGCAGAGCTGCCACTGTCTCATCTGAAAATGAACAGGTCTCACAGTTCAGTCAGAATCTGGAGCTGTGAGTGAGCACACACTCCCCACCAGAGGCTATTTCAATGGCAGACTCTTGGGGAAGGGTGGACTCTGAGTCATAGAAAGCATTGGAGTTCTGACTCAAGGAGCAACATGGGGCTGAATTTGGTGTGTTGGGATAGGGGGCTAATAGGGTTTCTGAAGTGCCTCTCAGCTTTAACTTTGCCATTTGGGAGTTTTATCAAACATCCTAAGGAAGCCTGAGGATTTTATTATCCTCTACCAGACTGCATGAAGCGGCCAAAACACAGTATGTGTATTTTTAAAAGACTCAGGAGGTATCTGCTGCCTTGGTCTCTAATATAATCACAAACATGCAACAGGAAACTGTTCAGACTTTCAAAGCTGCCTGGATGCTTTCTGAAGGGAACAATAGTAGCCTCTAGTGGCACCTATTGGGAATGCTTTTGGGATTCTCTTCCTTCCCAGGTGTTTCTATCCTTTAGAAACTAAGGCACAGCTTCTGCTCCATGGGAATTCAATTGACCCAGTTCTATGCAATCCAGTCCAATCCAGTTCAATTCATAGGAATGTAGATTTGGAGCTGAAAGAGAAATCGGAGGTCATTTAATCCAACTCTCATTTTATATGTGTGAATCCAGAAAACTTGCCCAAATTTGATAGTGAATAAATGGCCAAACCAGGTTTTCTTTTAATCTCCATCTTCTGACTGTAGATTTAGCATTCTTTCTACTTCCCCAAGCTGTCTTGTCTATAGTATAGAACAAACAGTATTTCCCTCCTGAACACACCCATTAGCCAGGAAGTTAGCAGGCCAATATAACTAACAATAGATAAGAGAGTTCATACCTAGGGTTTGAAAAGCATTTTGCTTAGGCCATAACCCACAAATTTAGGTCTGGGTTGAATTCTGTTAAATGATAATTATTTTAGCTTCTGGGTACAAATAATTTGTTTGGAAGCAACTCACTCTTCTAAGAGAGGTTTGAGCAAACATATCAATACCTTCTTTTATTCTCTGGGTCTATCTTCTTTTTTTTTTAAGCAATTGGGGTTAAGTAACTTGCTCAAGGTTACACGGCTAGTCATTATTTATGTGTGGGTGCTCATTTTCTGAGGCCGGATTTGATCTCTGGTCATCCCAACTCCAAGGCCGGTGCTCTTACTCACTGCGCCACCTAGCCGCCCCTGGGTCTATCTTCTTAGGTAGCTTTTAGCAATAGAATAGCCCTGACCTATTTCTGAGGCCATTAAAACAAACAAACAGAATAGGAGGATGGAGCCAAGATGGCAGAGTGAAAGCAGGGACTTCCCTGAATTCTCCCCCAAACTTCCCCAAACACCTGTAACACTCTAAACAAATTCTACAGAATGCACAAAATGACAGAGTGAAACAAATTTCTAGCCCAAGACAACCTGGAAGGTCTACAGGAAAGGTCTATTGCACCAGTCTGAGAGAGGAGCACAGTCTAGTGTGGACCTCACCAGCACAGACCACCCTGGGTGAACCCAGAGCAGACCTCAGGACACTGAACCACTGGCAGCTGTGGAAGTTTCCAGACTTCTCAACCCACAAATGCTAAAGACAACTTAGAAGGTCAGTAGGACCTGGGTAAGATAGGAGCATGATCAGGTCTCAGTCCTAGCCCCAGGCCTGGCCCCGGCCCCAGCCCCAGGCCCAGCTCCATGGTGACTGTGTTAGTGGTGTCAGCGCTGGTAGCAATAGCCGTTTCCAGAGATCTTGGCTCATGGGTAGCCCATAGGCAGTAGGGGGATAGAGTAGCTGATCAGAGGGGGATTGCAGGGATCTCTTTGCTGCAGTTGAGGCAGGATTCTCTTGCTTTGCCTTTGCTCAGGTCTGGGTTGCAGTCCTGGGTGGCCGTCCTTTGTCAAAGAGGAGAGCTGGCCTGCTGGAGCTTGTGGTGATTGTAGAGACGGAATCCTCCTCACAGTTCTAAGACAGTAAAGAGTGCTTATGGTTACTCAGAGACCAGAGCACAGAGAAGGAGAGGAGTAAACACCTTTTCTTTCATCATACAACCTTGGAATAATTGAAAATTTACACGTCCCAAGAAATAACTCTGAAAACACCTTCACAAACTCCTAAAGTTAGGGATAGCACACTCTCTACACTGGAAGCAGAGTGCTACCTTAACAAAGAGCTAAAAAGTCAAGTAATTGACTGGGAAAATGATCAAACAGTGGGAAAAAATCAGACCATCGACTTTTACTTTGAGGACAAGGAAGATTAAAACATACAGCCAGAAGAAGAAAACAAAGTCAAAACTCCTCCATTCAAAGCCTCCAAGAAAAATAAGAATTGGTCTCAAGCCATGGAAGAACTCAAAAAGGATTTTAAAAATCAAGTAAGAGAAATAGAGGGAACATTGGGTAGAGAAATGAGAGTGATGCAAGAAAATAATGAAAAATGAGTCAATAGCTTGCTAAAGGAGACCCCAAAAAATGCTGAAGAAAATAACACCTTAAAAGATAGACTAACCTAAATGGCAAAAGAAGTCCAAAAAGTCAATGAGGAGAAGAATGCTTTAAAAAGCAGAACTGGCCAAATGAAAAGGAGGTCCAAAAGCTCACTGAATTCCTTAAAAATTAGAATGGAGCAAATGGAAATAATGACTTTATGAGAAATCAAGAAATTATAAAAAAAGAATGAAAAATAGAAGACAATGTGAAATATTTCATTGGAAAAACAACTGACCTGGAAAATAGGTCCAGGAGAGATAATTTAAAAATTATTGGACTACCTGAAAGCCATGATAGAGCCTCAACAACAACTTTCAAGAAATTAGCAAGAAAAACTGCCCTGATATTCTAGAACCAGAGGGGAAAATAGAAATTGAAAGAATCCATCAATCATTTCCTGAAAGAGATTCCAAAAGGAAAACTCCTAGGAATATTGTAGCCAAATTCCAGAATTCCTAGGTCAAGGAGAAAATATTGCAAGTAGCCAGAAAGAAACAATTCAAGTATTGTGGAAATATAATCAGGATAACACAGGATTTATCAGCTTCTATATTAAAGGACTGGAGGGTCATGATATTCCAGAGGTCAAAGGAGCTAGGATTAAAACCAAGAATCACCTACCCAGTAAAACTGAATAAAATACTTCAGGGGAAAAATGGATATTCAGTGAAATAGAGGACTTTACAATATTCTTGATGAAAATACCAGAGCTGAATAGAAAATTTGACTTTCAAATATGAGATTCAGGAGGAGCATGAAAAGGTAAACAGGAAAGAGAAATCATAAAGGACTTACTAAAATTGAACTGTTTACAAAACTACATAGAAAGATGATATTTGTAACTCATGAGGCCTTTCTCAAAATTAGAGTAGTTGGAAGGAATATATATATGTATATATATATATATATATATACACATACATATATATGTACATACACACATATAGATAGAGGGCACAGAGAGTGGGTTGAATATGAAGGGTTGATATCTAAAAAATAAAATTACGGGTGAGAGAGGAAAGTACTTGGAGAAGGAGAAAGGGAGAAGTAAAATGGAGTACATTATCTCCCATAAAAGAGGCAAGAGAAAACTTTTACAGTGGAGTGAAAGAGGGGTGAGGTAAGAGAGGAAATGAATGAACCTTACTCCCATCAGATTTTGCTGGAGAGAATAACATACACACTCAATTAGGTATGGAAATCTATCTTACCCTGTAGTAAAGTAGGGGGAAACAGGATAAGAGCGGGGGAAATGATAGAAAAGAGGGCAAATGGATGGAGGGGTAATCAGAGGCCAACACTTGTGAGGAGAGAATAGGATAAATGGGAGGGGCAGGATAGGATAGAGGGAAATATAGTTAGTCTTTCAAAACATGTCTATTATGGAAGTGTTTTGCATGACTAACATGTGTAACCTCATGTATACATCAAACTACTTGCCTTCTTAATAAGGGTGGGTGAGGAGAGAGGAAGGGAGAGAATGTACAGCTCAAAGTTTTAAAAACTAATATTAAAAATTATTTTCACATGAAACTGGGAAATGATATACAAAGGCAATGAGATATAGAAATCTATCTTGCTCTAAGGGAAATAGAAAGGAAGGGGTGTAATGGTAATGGTAATTTGAAGATCTTTCCTGCCCCTTAATAGGCTGAATGTAATCACTAAGAATGTGGTGGAGGAGTTTGCTCAAGGGTGGAGCAGAGCTGAGAGGAAGCTAGGAGACAGAGTAGTTATAAAGGAGAGAGAGAGAGGACACAAGCAAGTAGACAGCTAGGATTGGATTGTGAGTGTTTGTGGGAAGGCTTTGGGATGTTGTTGCTTCCTGTGGTGATAAGATGTACTAACTTCTTTGTTGCTATGATGAATTTGGTTTTCTGGTGTTGGAATTAGGTTTTCTAGTGTTGGGATTTGGCTTTCTGGTGTCTGAATAAATGTTTTGCTTCTGTCTTCTAATGAGAGTCTGTTATATTTTGTGATTTAGAACTATGCTGGCATATTCATAGTCACCATCAATATTGTGAATATTGTGTTGGTGCTACAAGGGTATAAAAGAAAGGGGGGGTGATAAAAGGGAGGGCAGATTGGGGTAAGGAGTAATCAGAATGCATGCTGTCGTGGGGTGGGGGAGTGGAGAGATGGGGAGAAGATTTGGAACTCAAACTTTGTGAAAGTGAATGCTGAAAACTAAAAATAAATTAATCAATTAAAAAAATCAAACAACAAATGAGTGAATGACTGTACCAAAAAATGTTCCTTAGCAAAAAAATAAATAAATAAAATTCATGTACCACTTGGTTACATTGTTGTGGTTAGAACATGTAAAATGAAGGAAAAAAGCATGCTATCTTTAATCAGTGTGGTATTAGGTGTTGCTATAAATCTCATTTAAAACACTTGTCTCAGGATAATTCTGCAGCAGATCAGTTTAGGAAAGTTAGAATCCAAACTCTTACAGGTTGGTTTTTCTGAGGATAACTGGAAGAAGTCATAGGGTAGTAGGTTCAGAGGATTCTTGCCGTAGAGCTAAGAGGGAATCAGAATCTAAGTACCTAGTCCAAGTATCAGATTTATTTTAACCCAAATCTTCAACATTTAAAAACTCTCAAGGAAGTGAACAGCTTGTTCAGTTGAGGTCTGAGTTCAACATCATAAGATCAAAGGCTTTCCAGCTAGAGAACAAAGAGATCTACTCCAAAGAAATAATTTTATGGTTAGGGAAAGGAAGATTTGAAGACATTATGGGATTTACTCGTGGTCATATGATGGTTTTGAATCCAGTTCTGCTACTTTCTACTTGTGTAAGCCTGGACTAGTTTTTTCATCTTTATGGGCCTGTAAAATGAAGGGATTACCTAGGGGTGGGGAACCTGCAGCCTGAAGGCCACATATGGTGTTCTAGGTCCTTGGGTGCAGTTTTTTGACTGAGTTCAAGTTAATAGAATAAATCTTATTATTAAAGGGATTTGTTCTGTGAAGTTTGGATTCAGTTAAAGGGCCACACTTGAGGACCTAGAGGGCCATACAGGGCCTCAAGGCCACAGGTTCCCCACCCCTGGATTAGACTAAGAAGACTAAATTTTAATTAGACTAAATTTTCTTTCAGTTTCAGTTCTTATGACCTAATTTTTGAACTCTTACATCAATCAAATAAAGATCTAAAGAACATGTATGAATTTCTCTCTCTCTCTCTCTCTCTCTCTCTCTCTCTCTCTCTCTCTCTCTCTCACTCTCTCTCTCTTCCCCTTAACACCCCAACAAAACATTGCCTCTTTCCCCATTCCACTTTCCTCCTCATTTTGAAGAATGCCTGTAATGGGTGACATAATAAACAGAATTCCTTTCTTATGACACCTTGTAACTAGTTTAAGGAAGGATAGTTAGTGGAGAGTTTCTTTCGGAGCAGGGCCATTGACCTTATAAGCAAAACTTAGATTTGAGTTTTAGCTCTGCCAATTACTAGTTGTGTGACGTTGGACCAATTACTTTGCTTCTATAGACCTCAGTCTTCTCATCTGTAAAATGGAGAGGGGAGAGTGACACTATCTTTCAGCTCTAAAATTATTATGATGCTTCTTCACAGAGGAACATCCACAATTAATGGGGATGTTATGCCTGTGATTTCTCTAATTCTCTTGGCTGAAATCTATTTGCTCAGTTTCCTTAAGTGAAAAAATGAAGAGTTGGGACTAAATGACTTTTAAGGTCCCTTCTACCTCTAGCATTCTTTGATTCTAGGAGCTCCTATAAATGTGACTTCCTTTTATCAGTAACTCTATGTATTTATCAATTACATATTAACTCAGGGGTATAGTACATGTGCTTAAGGCCATGTCTTGCATACCATATGCAACCATTTGTTGCATATACATTGGGTAAATTGAGATGAAAAGGGATTTTAACCTTGGAAGCTCCCAATAGTGTATGACTTTCTTTTCCATAGGTTAGCATAGTTACTGGACCTAAAATATTATTGTTATGAGACACTCTGCAGTGAGGAAAGTCTCTATCAGTGCAGGTCAGTACCTTCTCTGCAAATTGTAGTCTTAGAGTTATAGCTACAGCAGTGAGATACTAAGTGACTTGCCTAGGGTCACATAGCCAGTTTTTGTCAGATGGGAGACTTGGGCTGAGATCTTCCTGGTCAACTCTATCCGCTACACCATGCTGCCTCTCTAAATAAGACATTAAAGTAATAGTGATGCCACCTTTTCCAAGATCACATAACAGACAATAGCTGCCAAAACTGGTACTAGAAGCCACATTTCTCACACTGATCAATAATAGCAGTGTATGTATGTATATATATATATATATATATATATATATATATATATATATATATATGTGTGTGTGTGTGTGTGTGTGTGTGTTATGTATATATGTATATATATATATTTACTTACATACACATATCAATCACTTTAAGGTTTATAAAGCTCTCTATATATGTTAGCAAATGCTACAAAACACTAATTTTAGTTAGAGTAACATTAATGTCTACCATAAAACAAACCTATTTATTTGACTTCCCTCCCAACTTATTTCACAAGCTATTTTATATTTCATAAGGTTTAATTACTGGTTTCATAGCAACACTGGATCATTGGACTGGAGAAGGTCCTGAAAAGTCTTTAATTCAATGTCATAAATGTCTGAGTCACTCTGGACTTTAACATGTCTTTTGGTTCAGGGTTCTTAGGATACCTTGCAAAATCACCTAGTTTAGCCCTCTGGGTTCAGACAATCCTACCACAATCTCTTCCTTCACAAAAACATTTTCTCTAACACTTTTTAAGTGCACAGAATTCGATTGGGAGTTAGGTGCTTTTAGAAATGCAACAAACATTTTAAAAATGCCTACTATGTACAGGGTACTGTGCTGGATATTAGGGATACAAAAATCAAAACCAAAGAATACCTACCGTCCAGGAGTTTGTATTCTACACATACCCAAGCCAATCAAAAATATATACTAAGAAATACAAAGTAATCCAAAAAGAGAAAATGGGAATAACTGGGCAAAGGGGGTTCAGGAAAGGCCTCCTTCAGAAAGGTGGCACAGAACTCCAATTTGATAGAAGTTAGGGATTCTGTTAGAAGTACATTCCTGATACATGTTGGGGCGGGGGTGGGGGAGGACTGACCACTTGTTTAAAGGCGCCATGTAGGAAATGAAATATTGTATGGGGGTTACAACTGTTAACACCATTTTGAGACTGAGTAGAACTCATATGAAATGGCATAGAAAAGGTAGGTGCAAGCCAGATTCTAGAGGACTTTAAATACTTTATATTCAAGCAGGTCTCTGCTAAATGGGGTCCCATTAGACACAACCTTTCCACTTATGTACTTGCTCATGTTCCTTTAAGTTTTTCTCCTAGTTACTGTTTTCCATATTAAGATCTATAGTCTATAGAGGGTAATAAATCCCTCGGAAAAGTCAGTAATCAAAGCACGCATTGAATCATGTGGTCAAGTTCTCATCTGTTTTGCAGCTGTTCCGTTCACAGCTATATCTTCTGCCTTTGGGATATACCAGAGGATAACGGGTAATGAGAACAAAAAGGATTGTGGGAGAATTTGTCATCAACTGAATTTTTAGGAATGACACTGTGGAAGGACAGTTCTCGGAAGAGCGCTCCCTGTGCTCACCCTCATAGCTCATCTACTTTACAGCTTTTCAAATATCCTTTATTTTTTCCATCTTTGGAAAGGAGTAACTATAGCAAAGCAGCAAGGGAACTGATGAACAGTTTTGTGGGTAGCCCCCCCTTTCTTGGCTGGTTTGTGTTGATAATGCAAACAACGAAGTTCTGCCAGCTATAATTGAAAACATAGTGACCACCCCAATATGGATATATACATCTAGAGACTGTTGCTCCCCATTGTTCAAGTACCTAAACTAGCTTTTTCTCATTCAATCATTTTGCCTTAACATAAAGGCAAAAAACAAAAACAAAACCAGTGATTGTCTTTTTACTCTACTTGTTTTGTGCCTGGACACAGACTGGCAAAGTCTCTCAGTTCCACCAAATGTCTTCCTTCTCTAGCTGAGACCAACCCAGACTTCTCAATCTGTTTCACCCTCTCTTCAGAGAGTGCTGCTTTGACCCCACCCAGCAAAGAAGCTGGCTGGGTGGAACACTAATCAAGATGAGTTTTGAGTTTCTGTACCCTCTTTTCCCCTATAACTTCCATCACCTTTGAAAGTTCATCCATGGGGGAAAAAAGCAGGAATTGCACTAAAGGCTGGTCTAGGGTCCTAGAAATGAATTTCTGGGCAATCAAGAGCATAGAAATAGGAAGAGAAATGTCACTTCCTAAAGTTAATTCAATTCAACACATATCTACTACTTTCAAAAAAATGTGTTCAGTGCTGGAAATTTAAAGACATAAATGTAATCACCCCTGCCCTCCAAGATCTTAAATTCTTCTAGAAATAGCACAAGGGATGGGGAAAGAGACTATTAGAAACACTATGCTTTTTCTCTACTGGAGAAGAAAAGCTTCAAAGTGATCCTAAATCATTCCTGAGGATAAAGAAGTTTGGTCTTAGACTGATGCCCTCCTATTTTTTGTTTTGTCTTGTTTTGTTTTTGTTTTTAAAGAAAGTGGGGACAAAGATAACAATATACACAACTACATTACAAATGAACAGATTGATATAAGGAGTGGGAAAAGAAAACAGTGAAGGTCTCAGAGAAGAGATAACAAAAGATACCTACTTCCTCTCAGCCATGACAAAATATTGTAAAGTGTCAGATGTAGTCTATACAAATAGATGTTTTTGCTTAATTGATTTCCTTTGTTATAAGAGAAGGAGTGGGGGACAGGAAAAGAAAAAGGGCATCAATAAAATGTAATTTTTAAAAATAAAGAAGACAGATTTTAAAGAGAAAGGACAAAAGAATCCAACTTCCTTTCTTCAGAAATGAGCTGTAGGGATTCAAATGTATCCATCAGAAGGGAGGAATGATTTGGTCCTTAACAACTATTGGTTTACATTCTCCTGGACTGGGGCTTGGGCTATATGCTCCCTTTCTCCCAGACAGGGATTTCTTCAGTAAGCAGTGATTGTCCATAACCAACTAGCCAGTGTCATCCCCATACCTCTAGAGAGGGCAAGAAGTGTTGAACATCATTTGTGTGCTAATCAGTCTGCTTGTGCTTCATAAAGGAGCCAAGACATAAAAGAATTCATATCATTAAAGAATGAACAATCTTATGGGAGAAGGGGATACTTGAGTTCAAATCCCAGTCTTCCATTCGCCATCTGCATGAACTTGGGCAAGTCACATAAACTATTTGTCTTAGTACCCTCATCCAGAAAACAGAGGATTTGTACTAAATTACCTCTAAATCTATGATCTTCCAAATTTATTCACATGAAGCAATGTGATAGAAGAGAAGGGTCACACTAGAGTCCGTATGCCACAGTGGATGTGGATGGAAGACTTAGATTCAGGAAGACTTGGGTTCAAATTCTGCCTGGGAAATTCACTAGTATTATTTGATAGCTTTCATGGGAAAATAAAAAGACCTGAGTTCAAATCCCAGATTTGTTGGTTGTTACCTGTGTGATCACGTGTAAATCACTAATTATCAGTGCCCTCATCTGTAAAATGGAGATAATATTATACATCAGGCCTTATATCACAGGGCTTTTGTAAGGTTCAAATGGGGTGCAATGTAAACTGTTATGCAAATGTCTGATTATTTATAATTAAATGCCAAAATGTGTGGGGAAAATAAAAAAAATGGAGAGAGAGTCAGGGAGAGACAGAGAGAGAGAGAAGAGAAATGGAGAGAAAATTAGTTCTACTTAAAGAAAAGATACTGTCCTGTGACCCTAACAAAAGGCTCCTTCAATTCTTTCTCCACCGACTCCTCACCCTTTCCATCAAGCCCTGATTAACTAAATTCACAAGTTAGGTCAAAGGAATGGATGGGACTGGTCCTCTCTGCATAAGTGAGTCCCACCATTCATTCAGTCTTAATTAAATCTGCAAAAGTTGGTGAGATTTAAAGTGTTTTAGCCTATTTTTTCTTTTCCTTTATTTTTTTTGCGGGGGGAAGTATAGGGGGAGGTAAGGCAATTGGGGTTAAGTGACTTGCCCAAGGTCACAGAGCTAGTAAGTGTGTCAAGTATCTGAGGCTGGATTTGAACTCAGGTCTTCTTGACTCCAAGGCTCATGGTCTATTTACTTCGCCACCTACCTGCCCCCAGTCTAATTTTTTAAAAAAAGTTTTATTGATGTCTTTTATGAAAATATCACCACACACCCCATCTAGATAGCCATCCCATACAACAAATAATTTTTTAGACAAAAAGAAAAAGAAATGGAAGAGAAAAAAATTAAACATAACTTATTGATACATGGAAAATGTCTGAAAATATGTATAGCGTACAATACTTGTGGCTCCTCATCTCTACGACCTGTAGCCTACCTTTCTAGATAGTTTACATTACTTTCCTTCATGTCCTCTATGTTCCAGTCAAACAGGTTAAGTTGGTGTTCCTCAAATTGAAGGTTCTATCTCCCTCTATGTTCTGGTGCAAATCTTCCCCATCCTGAAATGCTATCCCATCCTCAATTTGTTTTCTTTGAATCTTTAGCTTCCTTCAAGGGTTAACTCAGGTACCATTTTCTATAGTAAACCTTTTCTAATCTCTCTAGTGGTTTGTGCCTTCTCCGTCCTCAGATTATCCTCTTTATCTGTGTACATGTTGTATCTCCTCAGTGGAATGTAAGCTACTTGACCACAGGGACTATTTTTAGTTTTGCCTTCATATCCCCAGGGCCCAGTACATTGCTCTGCACTTAACAGTCACTTGATAAATTTTTGTTGTTTTGAAGTAAATTTCCCAACATAGTGGCAGATGTAGGAATTTAACAAGAGTTGGTTAATCAAATTTCTTTTGATCAAGTTTCTCTTTAGGAATTTTGTGATCTATGGGTGTGGGTACTTCTTTCAATAGAGTGGGTTACAACCCAGGAAAAATCAAGTGGATGAAAGATACCTTTTGTTCAGGCTATGATATGCAGCTAGAAGGACGATCTAGAGTTGGTCCATTGGAAAAAATATTTTAGTCAGACACTGCAAAATGAAGTGGGTCCAAAATTGGATAGGAGAAGAATGGGCTAGACGGCACTTGGAAAACAGTGCAGTGTGTTTCTAAAAAAGTACATTTTTTTTAACTGATATTTTTTGTTTTTGTGTCATTTATATTTTTCCAGTGTCATCTTTGCCAAATTTTTGCACAGTGGTTTTTAATTACCTCAAGCTTCTCCCTGAGGAAAAGATTTTGTCACTATCCTCCAATTATAGGATATGGTGGTGGGTCGTGATAGGGATAGGGAACTTGCAGCCTCAAGGCCACCTGTGGCCTCCTAGGTCCTTAAGTGTGATCTAGGTCCTTAAGTGTGATTTCATCAAAAGGCCACACTTGAGGACCTAGAGGGCCATATGTGACCTTGAGGTCACAGGTTCCCCACCCCTGCCATAACCTTTTCTAGAGATATTGAAGAAAAATATTGAAGCTCAATTTGTTTAGAATCTGTTCCCACCCTATCCCAACACCTACATTGTCTTTGAAGGCAAATCTTGCTAAACTGATTTTTCCAAATTCCTTTTTGCTGGTCTTTTTGGAGATGTATTTGATGCACAGTTAGTTTAAAAACAAACAAACAAAGCTGAGATTCTTTATTTCCTTGCCAGACTCTCTCCAACTTCTTGTACCCTATCACAAGCATTAGGTAGCAGCTTATCAGAAGCCTAGCAGATCACCTGGAATTGTCTTCTGTTTCCTTGTTACCTGCTTGGCAGCTGTAGTAAATAGCCCCAAGGGAAGCTAGGAAAACTAGGTGTTTATTGGCATTCTTCCTTATTTTTTGAAAGGAGGGTAGTGAAGGTAGCTCAGGCAACCTAACCTCTTTACAGTAAATTTGGGGAAGTAAAAAATCAAGGAGATATATAACAAATGCTTCGTACTAGATGATGTTATTTCTTTATTGTTTTAGCTCTCCTCAGCATGTTTCTTAGATTTCTACGTTCCTTTTCAGTGCTATAATTTTAAAGACGAGCCAGGGGTGGGGAACCTGTGTTCTCCAGGCCATGTGTGGCCCTCTTGGTCAGGGCTGCGTCTGAGGACCTAGAGGGCCACATGTGACCTCAAGAACTAAGGTTCCCCACCCCTAGACAAGGCAATACTGCATTGCTAGCCAGGAATAAGGGGTTTAAAAAAGATGGTAGGTATGAATAATGCTGGAAAAATTCTGATTGTGAATTTTTTTTATTGTGAATATTAATGATCCCTTGGGTATGCTTTAAATCTAAACAGGTTTCTGGTGGAATATTTCAAAGTGGCACTTATAGGATTGCAATGTCCCAGGAAAGCCATATGGCATGACCTTAGAATAAAGGTATTTTTTCCAGACTTACTTCATCCATGAATGAGACCTGGAGATATAGTTCTGAAACAGCCTGAGGCAAGATATCTGTTGAAGAAAATATTTGCTTACTGTGAGAATATATTCTGTTTGAGGGCATTTGTGCAGTCTTTAAGGCATGGGCCAAAGCAGAGTGGTTCTTGTTCACCTAGGTAGGTATTGTCTCCATTGTTAGAATGTGAGCTTTTTGAAAGCAGATCCTGTATTGATTTTTATCTTTATCTTTAAGTCTAAGGTCAGTCCTTGCCATATAGTAAGGGCTTAAAGACTTTTTAATTCATTGTTCATTCATTCATTCCCTGTGGTAGCCGTCAAGAAGCTTCTAACTTTTGAATATGTAATTTATAAATCATACACATAGGTCCTACAGGAAGAAAGCTGTACTTGGTACCTTAATACTTTCTTGTGATTTTTTTGTTGTTCAGTTGTTTCAGTCATGTCCCTCCTCTTTGTGACCCCATTTAGGGTTTTCTTGGCAAAGATAATGGAGTGGTATGACATCTTCTCCAGATCATTTTACAGATAAGAAAACAAGCAAACAGGGTTAAGTGACTTGCCCAGGGTCAAATATCTAGGAAGTGTCTGAAGTCAAATTTGAACTCAGGCCTTCCTGACTTCAGGCCCAGTGTTTATTCTATTCCCCTTGAAAAACACTTTCCAGTTCCTAGTATGATGCTTTACACATAGTAGGAACTTAGTAAACATTTGCTGACTTTTATTGAATTTTGAACACCTGAGAGAAGTGTCTCTTCTACTAAAGATAGTACTTAATGATATGATGTTATCAGTGAGGAGGAAACTGTCAGCTGCACCAGGGAAATAAAGCTCGTTAACAATAGGTACTGTGTCAATTTTTATGTCCAGTGCAACGCATGTAGTAGGTATTTAATCAATTCTGTTATTATACTACTCATTAAAAATAAGTTCTTGTGGTTGGGTAACCTAAACATCTTTAGTTTCTATGGGAAACTGTTTCTATGGGCAAATGTGTTCAGAGCTCCAAATACCAAGTTACAAATGAATTTTTGGGACATATACCAATACCTCAATATGTTCCAGATATCTACAAAAACAAGTCAGGAATTTTAAAATGCTTGATGGAATATAGAAGAAAGGTAATACGGTTAATTGCATTTAATTCCAATTTACTATAGAGTTCATTAAAGATGAAGCTGGCTGACAGCTGGCAGAGATAATGTATGAGAGGGGCCTCTGGCACTTTGAGTTCGACTTTGACCCTTGTAATCCTCCTGGCTAATGTACCAGATTGAGCCTTTGTCCTGGAGCTCTTCACCTTGAACCATAGAACTGGGTTCTAGTTTTGATAGTGGTGTGATCTTGAGCTAGAAAAGACAGATTTTTGGAAGAGAGTAGAGGAGTTTTAGGAAGTCAGATGTAGTGGCTTCTCTACAGTTTCCATCTCTTTCCACCTTCTCCCAATGTAGGTCTTTTGTAAATTATATTTTCGAAAGGAAGTAAAGAGAATAGGAATTTATATAACACCTACTATGTTCCAGAAACTGTGTTAAGTACTTTACAAACAACCCTGTGAAGGTAGTTGTTATTATCCCATTTTACAGAAGAGTAGAGTGAGACAGACAGAGGTTAAGTGACTTGCCCCAAGTCACACAGCCAGTAAGTATCTGGGGTAAGTATTTAAACCCAGGTCTTTTTGACTCCATGCCCAGTATTCCATCTGCTGTACCACCTATCTGCTTATATCATGATAGGGATTCTTTGGCCATGCCCATGACTTTGGAGGGAGGGAAAGGGGAAGGCTACATATTTTAAACATTCTTTGGCACTGAAGTCATGTTCCTTCTCTGTAGAAGTGAAACTCTATTGGAGTTTTGGTATAGAAAGCATACCTGTCCATATTTATATCACAAACTACTTTTATATACCAAGGACAAGGACCACCAGGGAAATTCTTGCCAGTAGGATTGGGTCAGAGTTTCTCTTGCCTTTGACTAAGCCCCTCTTATATTTCTTTCTTTTTTTTTTAAGTCATTGGAGTTAAGTAACTTGCTCAAGGTTACATGGCTAGTCATTATTTATGTGTGGGTGCTCATTTTCTGAGGCCGGTTTCGATCCCGGGTCATCCCAACTCCAAGGCCGGCGCTCTTACTCACTGCGCCACCTAGCCACGCCCCCTCTTATATTTCTAAACAAACAGGAAAAATAAAAGTTGTAAAGGAAAATCCAGCTCACATTTTGTACAAAGTCAACAAAACTTATTTCCTTCCTTATAGAGTTTGTGAAAATGCAAATGAGTGAGTCACAAGAAGACTCCCTAGTTTATTTGAGTCTGGATAGAGTAGTAGAAAGTGCATAAGACTCCCAATCTGGAGACCTGGGGTCTAGTTCCTAGGGGGTGTAACTGGGTAAATTACATTACTTCCCTTAACCTTCCTTTCCTAAGCTATGAAATGAGAATAATAATTCATACCCTGACTATATTACAAGGTTGTTGTGAAGACAAATTGAGATATTGTATGAGAAAATGCTTTGTAAACTGTACAGTGCAAGATAATTATACATATTATTTATTAGGTGGTTTCATCATTCCATTACCTTGCAGGAAGCTTCAGCTGGATAGATCCAACGATGATGTAAAAGAATAACCCCTCCTCCCAAATTTGATCATAAATTTGAAGAGACATTGTAGATTCAGGTGGAACTGGAGTTCTCTCGGTTCAGATAGGAGAATGGAGTTTGGTATATGTTAAAAACACAAGTAGAAGCCAGTGGAGTTATTCTGAAAATACAATTGTGTTGCAAAGATGGAATGAGAAGCTGTAAAGATGCATGAAAACATTCAGTTTGGAGAAGGAGCAGGCAGCTGTTGGCTGGAGAAGTCAGAGATCAGGGATAGCTGGGAGGAGAGTGGTAGAATTGCCCAAAATTAGAGGGTATGTGGTGGGGGAAAGACTGAGAAAGGAGAGCTGAGACAGAGAAATCAAGGGAGAAACCCAGGAAGCATCCTAGATAACAGGTCTGAAGTACAGGAGCAGGCTAAGGATCACATAGCAGAGCTTAAGAATGCCACTCCCTTCCACCCTTCCCCCAACACACACATGCACAATTGTAGTGTGTGTGTGTGTGTGTGTGTGTGTGTGTGTGTGTGTGTGTGTGTATTCTCAGGCTGATCTCTCTCTCTCTCTCTCTCTCTCTCTCTCTCTCTCTCTCTCTCTCTCTAGTCTGCCTGTCTATCCATTTCTGTTTCTGTGTTTCTCTTTGTCTCTGTCTCTGTCTGTCTCTATCTCTCACTCTGTCTCTCTGTTTCTCTGTCTCTCTCAGATACATTGTAGATGGGGTGGGGCTGCAGTTAACTCAGTTCAAATAGGAAAATGGCATCTTTGTCTCTCTCAATCTCTATGTATCTAGATAGACAGATGTCTATCTCTGTGACCCTGTCTCTATCTCTAGTGTCATGGTGGTGAACCTGTGATGCTTGCCCTTGCAGAATTACTATATTATTTGCTTGTATACAACCTTCCTTCTCCCCTCCCAAATGACCAGACCTGTGGTTTCACTGTTATGGGGAACTCTTAGCGAGGAAGCTCCTTCTACCATTGCAGAACTATGACTGTTCTGCAATCGATCATCTTAGAGAAATGACCATGGCACTTGGTGGATAAATGGAGTAGGCTTCCAAAGTTAGGATTTTCAGATGTGAGACTTGAACTCAGGTCTTTTAGCTATGGTTCTGTGATCTCATACCAATTCAGATGGCCAGATGGAGGTTGGGTTAATCTGTTCCTATTCTTTGGGGTGTTGAGCTCCACCAGACTTGCCGAGACCTGTTTTGCATTGGTAGATTCACATAAAACATTGTAAAAGACAGTGCCAATTCATCATCAATGGCTTGGCTGCAATTAGTTCTCTGGCTCCATTCAGGGAGACAAGCCCTTGATTGCAGTCAGAGACTGACTCATAACTATCCTTTGCTTAGAGCAAGTTTATAAGAATATATATTTTTGCATAAAGGGGGTGTGTGAATACACGTGGGTGCTTTTAACCTCTTGGGCTATTTGTCCATGACTCTCAGCAATAGGATTGGGTTGTGTACTGTGCTTGATCTACTCCAACTGTGTACAAAGTGGATGAACTGTTCTCATCCACATATCCTATGTATTGGTATGCCCTAGAAAGCCACAGTTCTCCTAAGAATTATGTTATGGGATCTTGTGTTCAGTAGTAACTGGGTCTAAGATCTGAAAGCTAAATCAACCTTTCAGATGAATGCCTTATACTTCTTTTGCTTCTTTTTAGCTATGTACCACTGTACATTCAAGTCCATTTGACCTCTGAGTATCATGTGACACAGAGGGCAGAGGTCATAGGATCACAGATTTTGAACAAAAAGGGACTTTAGAAGTCATTAAGCACAATTTTCTCATTTTATAGGTGAAGAATCTAAGGCTGAGTTTAGGAGACTTGCCCAAGGACACACAGACATTGGGACAGAGCCTGAAATTTGAACCCAAGTAATCTGATCCAAGTCCTTTAGCTAGCTAAAGGCAGAATCTGTCAGGCAGTCAGTCAATGGATATTTATTAAGCACCTCTACTACACACCGGGTACTAAGCTAAACTCTGGGGGTTCAAAGAAAGGTTAAAAGACACACCCTTCCCTCAAGGAGCTCACAGTCTAATGAGGAGCTAAGCACAGGTTAAAACCAAAGTAAAAACTAGTTTTATACAGGATAAATTGGAAATAATCAATGTGGGGAAGACACTAGAATCAAGAGGGATCAGGAAAGGCTTCCTGTAGAAGGTAGGATGTAAATTGGTACTTGAAGAATCCAGGGAAGCCAGGAGGAGGAGATGGGAAAGGACAGCATTCTAGGCATGGGGGCAGCCAGTAGAAATGCCTAGAGTTGGGAGATGGGGGTGTCTTGTTTGAGGAACAGTAAGGAGGCCAGTGTTACTCATTCACAAAGTACATTGTGGGATGTGTAAGGTGGAAGAAGACTGAAAAGGTAGTGGGGAGGGGAGCGCAGAGGCAGGGCAGGCAATAAAAGGCCTTGAATGTCAAAGAAATATTTTTTTATTTTATCCTGGAAGTGAGAAGGAGCCAATGGAGTTTGGTGAGTAAGGCGGAAAGAAAAGAGAACTTAGGAGATCTGGAGCTCCCTGCCCTTTCAGGGATCATAAAAGCATACTCCTCAGCAGTCTAAGAGCTTGGGTAGGGCTAGAGATCAAAGACCTCATAATGTGTACTGGCATTTCTGAACACAGTGCTGAGCTATGAAACTCCCGAATGGCAGATTTTGGCACTTGTTGAGGACGTGGCTTGGACTCAAGGGGCAGAACTTTTACAGAAATGAATCATGAATCTGCCTATGCCTTTAGGAAACCCAGACTGTTATGACTCAGTTTGTCTCCTCACCCTTTTGGACCAAAAGCTGTTGTTTTCTTTCAAGTCCCTCTGTGGGACCTGAGCCATAGCCCAGGGCCAAGGAAACTTTCAGGAGGGACTCTGTGGCTTCAGTGAGTGTTAACAGGAATTCCCCTTCGATGGGCTATGTGTCAGCATATGCCAACATGCTGAACAATAGCATTGAGTTTTTCTTGTGCTTTTGGAAACTGGCAGTATCTTAAATGCTTCATTAACTCAAAGCAGGCAGGCATTTGCTTTCTTTCTCTGTGAGCACTGAAGGATTATATTGGGCAGAGGGAATTCTGGTTATGTTGAAGGCATTGGAATGGCTTAGAGTTAGACACACACACAGGAGTCAAAGCGTGGACTGCTAACATATAAGGGGGAAGATGCAGAGAGGCAAACTTAGGTTCAATGAAAGCAATGAGAACTTGCCCCAAACAGATTGGGCAATCTCGAGAGGCAGGATGGCTACAAGGAAAGGCTTGATGACCTCTTGTTTGACAGGTCACAGAGGGGACAGTTTGGTCTACATATCCTTTGAGGTCCAATGCAGAAATTCTGTGTAGGGGGTGCACTTGTTAGTAAGGCCCCATTAATTCAGGGAAAATGGAACTGGGATTTCTCCCAGCAAGTGCTTCTTTTTTGCCTGTATATTACTCACATATGTATATTTTACTCTGATAAATCATACCTACAGTAGTTTCTATACATTAGAAGTGTATCTCAGTTATTGTCTTACTAATGAGGAAGGAATTGAGAGAGAAAAGGCTGTGAGGTTGCTTTCCTAGGATATCCTTTAAGAAGGAACCTCACATGTACTTAGGTGTGGCAATAGAAATGGCAGCAAAAACAGACATTCTGAGGCTGGCATTTTGTCCTGGACCAAAAAGTTTGGGGAAGAACTAACTAGGTCACAGAAAGAAATGCAATACTGACTGAGTTGTGAAGGAGAGCTAGTAAGTTTTGTCTCTATAGTAATGGGACCACATAATTCTATTACAATGTGCTTTTGGAAACTGGCAGTATCTTAATCTATATAGCTGGAGTTGGGAGATGGGGGTATCTTGTTTGAGGAACAGTAAGGAGGCCGGTGTCATTGGTTCACAAAGTATGTAAGGTGGAAGAAGACTGAAAAGGTAATGGGGGAAGGGTAAGCTATAAAGAGCCTTGAATGTCAAAGAATTAATTTTTTATTTTATCCTGGAAGTGAGAGGAGCCAATGGAGCTTACTGAGTAAGGTGGAAAGAAAAGAGAACTTAGGACATAAATATATATGTATATATATACATATGCATATATATACATATATATCTCCATTATATAACTATAGTGGTCAATTCTTTTGTAATTTTGGAAAGGTAGATAATATTTGTTAGAGAGTAATACTTTCATGAATATAAAAGCAAATTAATAAGATTTGGTTGGAAGACACTTCAGAGACCCTCTAGTCCAAAAGTCTTCATTTTTCAGATGAAACTGAGGCCCAGTATAGTTTAGTGATTTACTCAAGGCCACATAGAAAGAAAAAAAAAAGCAGTGTTGGAATTTGAAATCAATTTGAGTTCTAATCTAATCTTTTTCTACTCTACCATGGAGATAACTTCATCTTCTTCAATTCAGTGCTGACAACTGTAAGGTGAATTCTCAGAGCTATGTTTTAGAATGTACACCAAAATGGTGAAGCTTTGACTCAATTGAAATATAATAAACATGTTGAAATGAATAAACTGGATTTTCCCCAAGACTAAGTTCATTTGCTGCCATCTGCTGGAGAAAGTATTTACTAATATACAAGAACAATGGTACTAATTTTGTGCAGTTTAGGAATATTTATTAGATCATAGGATAGCATTTTAGAGCCACGGGGGATGGTTACTGAGAATACACAGCCAAGAGATGGAGTGTCTGAGGAACAGCAAGGAGGCCAGTGTCACTGGATCTCACAATACATGGAAGAAAATAAGGTGTAAGAAGACTAAAAAGGTAGGAAGAATCCAGATTGTGAAGGTCTTTGAATGCTGACAGAGGATTCCATATTGATTCTGGAGGTGACAAAGAGCTACTGCATTGAGGGTCACATAGTCACACCTGTGCTTTACCAAGAATAGCTGTAGGTGGAAGATGATCTGGAGTAGAAAGAGACCTGTGAGGCAGACCAGCCAGCAGGCTATTGCAGTAATCTAGGCATGAACTGATGAGGGTCTTCATGAGGGTGGTAGCAATGCCATAGGACAGAAGGCGGCATATCTGAGAGATGCCATGAAGGTAGATTGACTACTGATTGTATAAGGGGAATGAAAAAGAGTGAGGAGAAGAGGATGACACTTAGTTTGTGAGGCTGGGTGCCTGGGAGGATGGTGCTCCCCTCAATAGCAATAGGGAAGTTAGGAAAATGAGAAGACTGGGGGAGAGAAACAGTTTGTTATGTTGAGTTTAAGATGTCTACAAGGCAGTTGGAAATGAGAATCTGGAGGTTAAGAGAGAAGTTAGGGTTGGACAAATAGATCTCAGAATTATCAACAGACAGATGAGAATTAAAGCCATGGAGGAGACAAGATCACCAAGTTAAATAGAGAAGAGAAGATGGCCCAGGACATAGACCTAAAGAACATCCATCCACCTTTAGGGGGAATGGCTTGGATCAAAATCTAACAAAGGAAACTGAGGAGTGGTCAGACAGGTGAGAGGAGAAGCAGTCAGGAAAGAGTTGAGATCAGTTTTATATGACTCAATTCTATTAATTCAGGTTGATTCAAAAAGCCTTAAAAACCTGCTATGCATAAGGGCTCAGGGCTAAGAAAATCAAAATGAAATGCCCCAATTGAACAAGGTAAAATTGAGTGCTAATCACATACTCTTCACCTAATAATGGAAAGAGATAATGAAAAGTTGGTGACCCAGGTTTGGTCACTGAAGAGTTCGCAATCTGGTTGGGGAAATAAATTATACATACATAACTTCTACACGTACATAGCTTCTATTTGTATGCACTGAACTTTTTCAAAGCAGTCCTATAATTTCATATGTTCTTTGCATCAACCTTTTGGAAACCTAAGGTGGGGATGTTTTTTAAATTAAAAAAATTTTTTGGTCATTATTAATTTGTTTGTTTACTTTTAGTTTACAAGATTCAGTTCCACAATTCCTTGAGTTTCAAATTGTCTCCCCCCTCCCTCTCCTGCCCCCCACCGTGGAGGCATACAATCAAGTATAAGATCTGCAAATACTTTTACATTAGATATTAGTCAGGTTATAAAGAAAGACCGTATCAGATAGAATGAACAATGGGAAAGAGGAAACAAAACCAGCAAGAAAAAGAAAAAGAGCAGGTAGTTTGCTTCAGTCTGGATTCAAACTCAGTTCTTTCTCTGGATGTAGACATCTCTCTCCATCATGAGTCTTTTGGGGTTGACTTACAACCCTGCATTGCTGAGAAGAGTCCAGTCTATCAAAGTTGGTCATCACACATACATTATGTCTGTAATTGTGTACAAATTTCTCCTGGTTCTACTCTTCTCATTCAGCATCAGTTTGTATAAGCCTCTCCAGGTAAATATAAAGTCCATCTGCTCCTTGTTTCTTATAGCACAATAGTATTCCATTACATGCATATACCACAACTTGTTCAGCCATTCCCCAGTTGATGGGCACCCCCTTAATTTCCAATTCTTTGCCACCACCAAAAGAGCTGCTATAAATATTTTTGTACATATGGGTCTTTCTCACACTTCTATGATCTCTTTGGGATACAACCCTAGAAGTGATATTGCTGAGTCAAAGGGTATGAAATTATTTATGGCCTTTTGGGCACAATTCCAGATTGCTTGAATCAGTTCACAACTCCACCAGCAATGCATTAGTGTTCCAATTTGTACACATCCTCTCCAGCATTTGTCATTTTCCTGTTTTGTCATCTTAGCCAATCTGACTGGAGAGATGTGGTAAGTTGGGGATTATTATAGATGAGGATACTGGGGCCTAGAAAGGTTAAGTGATTTGTTAACACCACACAGTAAGTTAGTTGCAAAAAAATTACTGAGTGTTTTAGTTGGAAGGGAACTGAGAGATTATCTGGTGTTAGCAGGGGTGAAGAACCTGTGGCCTCAAGGTCACATGTGACCTTTTATGTCCTCAACTGCCGCCCTTTGACTGAATCCAAACTTCACAGAACAAATTCACTTAATAAAAGGATTTGTTCTGTAAAACTCAGACCCACATGTGCAAAAATATTTGTAGCAGCTTTTTTAGTGGCAGTCAAGAATTGGAAATTGAGGGGATGCCCATCAAATAGCTGAAGAAGTTGTGGTGTATGAATGTAATGGAATACTATTATGCTATAAGAAATGATGAGCAGGTGAGCTTCAGAAAAACCTGGAAAGACTTATATGAACTGATGTTGAGTGAAGTGAATAGAACTAGGAGGATATTGTACACAGTAACAGGCACATTATGTGATGACCAGCTTTCATAGTCTTGGCTCTTCTCAGCAATGCAAGGATCTAAGACAACTCCAAAAGACTCATAAGGGAAAATGCTATCCACATCCAGAGAAAGAACTGGGGAGTCTGAATGCAGATGGAAGCATGCTATGTGCTCTTTTTTTTCTGTCATTGTTTTGTTTTGTTTCTTCTTTATTGTGGTTCCTCCCATTGGTAATTCTTTACAACATGACTAATGTGAAAATATGTTTAATATGAATGTATATATAGAGCTTATTTCAGATTGCATGCTGTCTTGGGGAAGTAGAAGGAGAGGGAGGGGGAGAAAATTTGAAATTCAAAAGCTTGTGGTACTGAATGTTGAAAACTAAAAGTAAATAAATTAAAAAAAAAAAAAGAACCTTGGACTCAGTCAAAAAGCCAAGGATCTAGAAGGCCACATGTGGGCTTGGGGCCACAGGTTCCCCACCCCTGATTTCTAGTCTTTACTGGCATAGAGAGAGATCATTTAGTCTTTACTGATAGAGATCAACTGGCCTGCCTGAGATTACATAGCTAGTTAATGGCTGGTAGAGCCAAATCCAGAACTCTAATTTTCAGGTCATTTAAGTTCTAAAGGGACCAGCAGACGATGATCTAATGTGTAGTCATTTATTTCATAATATTAATAACACCTAGCATTTATATGGTGCTTTAAGGTTTGCAAAGCACTTTTCATATGTTATTAAATTTGATACTCAACACAATCATGTGAGGTAGTAGTTATTATTAACCCTATTTAATAGATGAGGAAACTGAGGCTGAGAAAGGTTAAGTGACTTTCCAGGGTCACACAGCTCCCAAGTATCAGAGGCAGGATTCCAACTCAAGTCTTCTTGACTCTTAAGTCCAAAGCTCATGAGCCACTCATTGCTCATGTATGAAATGTGAGAACAAAGCAATAGACAGAAATGAGGCAGAACAGGGATTTGCCTGCATGTTGTGATTCATGGATTTTGGAAAAGCAATCCCTATTCAAATATCTCTTCTCACTGGTTGATCCTGTTTCTGAAATTCTCCCATTAAAGATTTGGGATCTCAAAGATTCCTTTGTTTATCTATCTATCTATCTATCTATCTATCTATCTATCTATCTGTCTGTCTGTCTATCTATCTATCCTTATCTATCTATACATATCTCCATGTATCTATATATTCATATATTTAATATATTTTACATATAAATATATTTATTATTTTGCATGCACTATAAATATATTAATATTTATTATAATAATTATATTAATAATCAATATATCCATATAATTAATCCATATAAATAATCCATATAATATATCCATAAATATAATTCACATATTTACCTTCTCCATATAGATCTACATACCTCTCTCTCCATATATATCCACATATATATGTCTCCACATATATATGTATAGATATACATGTTTGTATATGTGTATGTATATATACATATATCTAGATATACATATGTATATCTTTATATATCTCCTCTCTCTCAGTGGCATGGTCTTGTTATTAGTCATTAATAACTCAGGGACCAGAAGCACAGTTAGGAATTTTGTAACTGAGACAAATACAACAAACTTTATCTAGGGTATGGAAGGCTCCTTCAGTAGGTGGGTGTTAGGAAAGGAAGATGGGATATTGACCTCCCTGACTGGAGACCACAGGATACCACAAAGCAGATAGTGAAGAGCTCCCTTCAGAAAGCAGCTTCTGATTTTGACTAATTATTCTTAAAAGCTATGCTAAGGTCAGTTGTTTCTTTACACTTGTCATCTAAGAAACCAGGCCTAGAGTCAGGAAGACATGAGTTCAGATCCATTCCCAAATATTTACTAGCTGTGTGATGATGGGCAAGCCATTTAAGTTCTGTTTGCCTCAGATTCCTCATCTCTAAAATGGGGGTAATATTAGCATCTCCCTCCCAGCATTGCTGTGAAGAGCAAAGTGAAGTATTTATAAAGTTCTTTAGTGTAGTACCTGACACATAGTAAACACAATATAAATATTAGTTATTATTGTTGTTGTTGTTGTTACTGGGGATGAGGGTAGAGGTGGAATGATAAACAGATGTCTTTGGGGAGAGGTTTGGAAATAAACAAAAGTTGACTCCAACCCCTTCAGAAAGCTTCAGAGTGTGATGTGAGAGCTGGAAAGGACTTTGGGATCATTTAGTACAACTCCTACACTTTACATTTCCCAGAGAAGGGAAATATCTTGCCCAATAGGAAAGCTTAGCCAACTTTGTAATTGAGAATGAACTGAGTTTGAGTCAAATGGAACCCAAATCTAATAGATTCAAAGATTTTTAGGGCTGGGAGGGACCTAATCCCTCATCTTAGAGGGGAGGAAACAGAAGTCCAGAGTTAGTGTTGGAACAGATGCTGGACCCAGGCCTCTTGTCTCCCAGTGCAGTGTTCTTTCAGTCAGGTTACTGAAAAGTGGCTGCCGTTGCGGGCACCAGCCCTTTCAGAGCAATAATCTCTAGGCTCATGACTCATCACGGCCAGGAGGACCTTCAGTTTTTCCAGTACATCTTGGCCTTAAGCAGATCTTAGCCAGTTACCCCTTGTACTACCATACTGGCAGGAAATTTTGAGAAGTGAAATAAGACAAAACTTGGATGTAAAGAAAAGGCTCCCAAGATAGCCCTCCAGCAAGAACTGAGGTATGGCTTTCTTTTTCCTCCTCTATGGGCTACTGATAAAGGGTGGGGCAGGACTAGGGTACTTCCTAGTCTACTCCCAGTCCCCATGCTCCCAGAGGGGTATGCTCTCCTATTCCCCAGGTTGCGTGTACTATAAAGTGTGCCTTGGAAGGTTACTACAAATGGAACTGAGAGGACTGGCTTGCTAGGCCAGGTTTAGAACCTACCTTTCTATACCTGGAATGTGGTTCTGTTAGCCAGCCCTAGCCATGGGCTCTGTCTTTTCTACTCCTCTGAAGATCCCAGAAGGGACTGACCTGGGTTTGTAAGGTTTCTGACCCAATTCTTAAACTCTTATGACATTCCTACCTCCCCATACCAATAGACTTCACTCCCACCTTTTAAATGGGAAGAGTAAGATGCTGGAAATGCTCCTTTAAATTTCCCATCCTGAGGTAAGCCCTGTTTGCTAGCTTTATTTATAGCTCTAACAGTGATTAGTCAATGAGAGTATGTGACAAACTTGTCCAGAATTAATTCTGGCTATTGCCTAAACATGGGCCTTCATTCTGACCATTCTCCTCAAGCCTCCCTGTACCTCTGTGGAACGAGGACTCTGGCTCTGAACTGAGGGCTATGATAGGTGGGCTTTGGCTTCATTCTGGGCAGAAGTGCGCTTCCATGGCACTTCCTTGCTATGCTCATACTATGCTTTTTGTTGTTGTTGTTCAGTCATGCCCAGGTCTGCATGTCTCTATTTGGGGTTTTCTTGGCAAAGATACTGGAGTGCACTTACCATTTCCTTCTTCAGCTCATTTTACAGATGGGGAAACTGAGGCAAACAGGGTAAAGTGACTGAGGTCAAATATGAACTCAGCTCTTGACCAGTCCTCTATCTACTGTGCCATCTGGCTGCCCACCCTTTTTCTAGATCCCTTTTATATATTATATAATATATTACATACAAATATATAAAATATGATCTATTTTTATATATTGTCTTCCTTGCAATCTAAACGCTTGATGGTAAGGACTGTTTTGCTTGCTTGTATCTGTATTTTAACATAGTGACTGCCACATAAGTGCTTAATAAGTATCTTTTAATTCATTAAAAAATCCAGTGATATATATGATGGGCAAATTTTGAGGGAGATAGTGGTAGAGAAATGCTCAGGGTGTGGGGATCTGCCCAAAGTGGGGGGACTACAGTGAGGAGTTTATGGGTAGCCAGGGAACACCATGGAGGCACTAGGTGCCACTTTGAGGAAGAGAAAGGATGTGAAGATGTTAAGTGCAATTTTACCAATTTAACAAATTTTGCTGAAGACAGACCTAGGGTACATATACTGTAAGTGCTAGAGGACTTCAGAGAGGAGAATAATCATTTTGGAAAAGGGTTAGAGAAGGCTTCATGGAGCAGGGAAAGATTTGAATTGGCAGAGAGGAGTGAGAGCAATTAAAGCTGTGGAAACAGTTTTAAAAAGGCCCTGTAGTACTGTGGAGGTGCTAATGAGTCAGGTATATAGAGTGGCTTGATGGTAACAGTTCACATTCCGAAGCAGTGAAGAAATAACAGGGACTCCTTGATCTTTTCATTCATATCTGTTAAAAATCCTGCTGGTTCCCCCTCTAAGGTTGTTCTAATTTTTGTTAGATTCCATTAAAGCTCTGCCTTTAGCCTAACCCTTTCCCCTTCTATGTCCTTTACCTTTTTGAGAGAGACAGAGAGACACAGCAAAAGAGAGACACAGAGAGAGAGACAGAAAGAGAAACAGGTGAAAAGGTGGGGAGGGGCGGGAAGATATATATATATATATATATATATATATATATATATAGAGAGAGAGAGAGAGAGAGAGAGAGAGAGAGAGAGACAGAGAGACAGAGAGACAGAGAGAGAGAGAGAGAAAGAGAGAGAGAGACAGAGAGAGAGACAGAGAGAGAGACAGAGAGAGAGACAGAGAGAGAGAGAGACAGAGAGAGAGACAGAGACAGAGACAGAGACAGAGAGAGAGACAGAGAGAGACAGAGAGACAGAGAGAAAGAGAGACACAGAGAGACAGAGAGACAGAGACAGACAGAGATAGAGAGAGACAGAGAGAAAGAGAGCTACAGACAGAGACAGAGAGACAGAGACAGAGACAAGGACAGACACAGAGACAGACAGAGATAGACAGAGAGAGAGACAGAGAGACAGAGACAGAGACAGAGAGACACAGCAAAAGAGAGACACACAGAGAGACAGAAAGAGGCAGGGGAAAAGGTGGGGGGGGTGGGAAGAAAGACACAGAGAGAGACACAACGAGACAGAGACAGAGACACAGACAGACAGAGACACAGACAGAAAGAGACAGAGAGACAGACAGAGACAGAAACAGAGAGACAGAGATACAGAGAGAAAGAGAGATACAAACAGAGAGACTGACAGAAACAGAGAGACAGAGACAGAGACAGGGACAGACACAGAGGCAGACACAGAGAGAAAGAGAGAGATAGATAGAGAGAGAGACAGAGAGAGAGAGACAGAGAGACAGAGACAGACAGACAGAGAGACAGAGACAGAGACAGAGAGAGGAGAGAGATTTCTTTTAGAGAAAATGAAATTATGCTTATAATTCTGTAGGTCTGAATTGGATGATTCCTGTATCTTTCTCTTTCTTGGAATTGCACCCATAATTTTTGCTCTGCCCAAACTCTCTCAGTAAAAATGGAGCTTAGTATACAGTAAGTCCCAACCACCCAGAGCATTTCTGCCATCCTATGAAGTAGAAATAGAAATGAAAGTGAAATACATGAAAAATATCTTGTGTCTAACAACAGTTTCTGAATTGTTCTGTTTAGTCTCTGTTTCTACAGGCAAGGGATGTGGTCCAAGGGGCTTTCTAGTAGTAGTTAGAAGTAGTAGCTTTGTAGTAGTAAAGTAGTTGTAGTAGTAAAGAACTCCTGAATTCGGTGTTAGAGGATTTGGATTTGTTAGAGGATTTGTTAGTGTTTTTGTCTATTTTCTGAATGATATTGAATAAGACACTCCCTTTCTGGGATTCAGTTTTCTCATCTGCAAAATGTTGGGGTTGAACTATAAGATCCTACAACTCTCATAACTTTAAGTCTGGGGTCTGATCACCAGAAATGCAACATTTTAAAAAGGTTTGTTTTATGTCTTGTACCTTTAATTCTTTTTTTTTTTTTTGTTATTATTGTTGAGACAATTTGTGTTAAGTGACTTGCCCAGGGTCACATAACTAATGAAGTGTCTGAGGCTGGATTTGCACTCAGGTCCTCCTGACTCCGGGGCTGGTGTTGTATTCACTGTGCCATCTAGTTGCCACCAGCATTTTGTAATGGGAGGTGAACTCATGAAACAATAAGCCAGAACTGACTTCTTAGCCTTGTCTTTGCCACTTTGTAGCTGTATGACCTTGGGCAAGTCAACTTCACTCAGTTTCTTCATCTATAATGTGGGAACAATAATAAGCTGCCTAGCTTCATTTCACAGAGTTATTGTGAGAGTCAGTGAGATAATGTGTATGGATAGTGTCTTGTGAGCCCTAAAGCATTATATAAATGTAAAGTATTATTATTGTGCTGTGTACTCTCTACTTCATAGCACATTCACCCCATGGGTGTTCAGATAACTATCTTCAAGATGGTTTAATTCAATTAGAAGACATGAAGACTCAAGGTGTTGTTTATGCTTTTAAAGAAAGTATAATGATGGTATAGTTGTAATAAAAGTGAAAAATGTCAGCTCTTTGCTAACTGCCATTCCCAATCCTGTCAAAGCTTCGGGGAACACAATAAACGACTCAGAAGAGGAGCTAAGAAATCACAAAGAATTCAGGGAAGAATTTCCTTGCCTTGTGTTCTATTGTGCTGTTAATGTGGATAATAGAAGGGTAGGCTTTCTTTGATGAGAGCTCTTTTCTATAGTCCCAAACAGCCACATTGGCATCAACTACAAGTCACATCAATATAATAATAACCATAATATATAAAGCTCCTTCTCAACCGAATCTGGGATGGTGAACAAATAATAAACAAAAAATTAAGCCAAGCTGGGCACAGTGCCTAGGAGATCCAGATCACGCACGATAGTCAAAGAATACTTAGTATTTATAAAACTTGTTCTATCTTCAAAGGGCTTTGCTGGCCAAATTGGGAAAAATGTGAAATGTTTCTCATCGGAACAACTAGGGTAGTTGGAAAAGAAAATGCTTTTTAAAGCCTGGGGCATAATCAATACTGTTTGGCACCAGCAGGCAGAGCTGAGACTGGGATTTTTTTTTTTTTGCTAATGGGGCAAATAATAATAATAGTTAACCTTTACTTAGTGTTTATTATATACCAGGCACTGTCAAGTACTTTACAATTAATATCTGATTTGTTTCTCACAACAACCCTGGAAGGTAGATGCTGTCATACTTATTTTACAGAAGAGGAAAGGAGGCAAACATAGGCTACTTGTCCAAGGTCACACAGCTAACAAATATCTTAGACTGGATTTGAATTCAGGTCTTCCTGATTCTAAGTCCAGTGCTCTATCCATTGTATCACTTAGCTGTCCTACAAAACACACACTCAGTTGAGGACAGAGGCAACAGGACATCTCCCTATGCCAGGAGAAGAATGGAAATCTTAAGATACCTGCTGGTGCAAGACTACTTGTGGGGAGGTCATTAGATAGAGGTGGGAGGTGGGGAGCAAGGGGAACAGGGAGGACCTCACAACAGCCTGCCAGGAGGTAGCTTTCTATGTTGACACAATATCTATGCCAAGGGTGGGGAACCTGAGGCCTTGAGGCCACATGTGGCCCTCTAGGGCCTCAAGGGTAGCCCTTTGACTGAATCCAAGCTTCACAGCTTAAATCCCCTTAATAAAAGGATTTGTTCTGTAAAATTTGGACTCAGTCAAAAGGCTGCACCCAAGCCCCTAGAAGGTCACATGTGACCTCCAGCCTGCAGATTCCCCACCCCTGATAATGCTAACTAGGTGGTGGTATTCAGTCATTTTTCAGTCCTATCTGATTTTTCGTGACCCCATTTAGGGTTTTCTTGGCAAAGATACTGGAGTGGTTTGCTATTTACTTCTCTAGCTCATTTTACAGATGAGGAAACTGAGGCAAACAGGGTTAAGTGACTTGCCCAGGGTCACACAGCTACTAGGTGTCTGAGGTCAGATTTGGACTCAGGAAGATGAATCTTCCTGACTCCAGACCTGGCACTCTATGCCCTGTGTCACTTAGCTGCTTCCACTCCATTGTTTCTGTACTGCTGACGGGCTATAATTGCTGCCAGCTGGCAGCATCCTTTAAATTTTGTGTCCTTAAATTCAGTGGCCTGAGACAAAACCCCAATTGTCCACACTAGTTAGAGTTTGACAGAGACACTGAACCTAACTTTTGGGGAGACCCTGAGGTCTTTTCTGTCTAGGAAAGTCGATGGAGATGATTTTGGAATTAGTTGGGGTTTTTTATATTGACCATAAAATCTTGGAATGTTAGAGCTAGGAATGTCTGGAGATCATCTTGTATGACTCCTCTCCTTTTATATAGGAGGAAACAGAACTTATCTGAGGTCATGCAACTAGCTATGCTGCTGAGAACTGTTAGTATGGATTACATGGTCTACAGCTAAGACTAGACAGAACTTTTGAATGTCCAACTCTTCTATCTTCTCTTTTGAATATGTTATAGAATAGGATTAGTTCCACAATACCAGTTCTCCTCAGAGAACTGGAGTTTTGAGGAGAAACATTATTGTTTCATTCATTCATTCATTCATTCATTCATTCATTCATTCATTCATTCTGCAACTATTATATTCAAGGCATTGTGCTAAATATTTTTTTATCCCCTTTGGCTTTTGAGGCATTGTGAAGTAAGTACAACCAAAACCTTGCCTCCAATAAATCACAGCTTTACATTTTGCTTTTTTTTTTCCTGATAGTAGGTTATTTTTATTATCTTCTAACATCATGAACTTACAAATGGCATGACAACTTTGACAGTTATCAATATGTATTTAGAGGTCATTATCACATTGCTTAAGGTGAATACAATGGTCATAATTCATGGCTGTGAAGGCAAAATTGCTTGATTTTTTGTCTGCCAGGAAGAAAGAACTTTGACTTAGAAAGGGCAGAGCAAAATGAGTATTATGGAGTCAGTACCTAAGTGAAGTAAGGATAGAGCAGAGAGAAAACTTCACCTCCCTTGATGAGGTCCAGTTACTTGACCCAGATGAACTACATTGAAGGTTACTGGAAAAAATGGTAGATACAATCTCTGAATCACTTACTGTCAGAGATCTTTCAAAGCTCATGGGGAATGTATCACAGACTGTGAGAAAGGCGAATGTTATCTTGATTTTCAGAAAAGGGAAGAGGGTGGACTCTAGAAACTATAGGCCATTGAGATTTGTTTTAATTCCTAACAAAATTCTAGAACTTGTAATTAAAGAGATTATTAGTGACTATTTAGGGTCAGAAACAATGATTTCAAAGAGCTAGCCTGCCTTCATCAAATACAATCCTTGCTAGACTAATCTTATTTCCTTTTCTGACATGGTCACTGGATTTACAATTCAGGAAGATAATGTAGATTTAGTTTACCTAGATTTTTTTTTTTAACAAATGCTTTATTAACTTCTGTTTTGCATCATTCATTTCCGCCAGATTTTGAGTTACAATCATT